>PVKV010028992.1:0-24216 GCA_004027835.1 Alouatta palliata | reverse complement strand
TTTTTTTTTTTTTTTTTTTTTTAGTAGAGATGGGGTTTCGCCATGCTAGGATTACAGGCGTGAGCCACCACTCCCGGCCACCAGGGAGGTTAAAAGCATTAAATGAGATGAAAACTGCAAGTGCATAGCACACTGTCCCACACAGAAAAAGCTAGATAAATGCTTTTCCCTTTGCCTTCTTGTTCCTCACCCTTCACCAGGGACAGACCAGGTCAGATCATTCTGGAGGGCAGAAAACTCCAGGATGGAGCACAGTGGACCAGGGCTCAACTACCAGAGATTAGTGCTTAAAATGTTTCAGTAAATTCTAACTGAGGTCAGAAGGAAGAGCTGGGAAATAAGCATTGCCTATTTTCTTTGTTCATAATTAATTTCACAATTTTTTAACATGTTCATTGTGATACTGATATGTAAAGAACAATACATGTTTAATACGTACAATTTGATGAGTTTGAACATATGTGAACACCCATGATATCACCATAATCAAGGTAAATAGACATATTCACAACTTCCAAGTTGCCTTGTGTCCCTTCGCTTTTTTGGTTTTTTCTTTGGGAGAGGGGGTTGTCTGTTTTTGGTAAAAACACTTAACATGAGATTTACCCTCTTAACACATTTTGAAGTGCACAATACCATATTGTTAACTATGGGCACTATACTGGGCAACAGACCTCTAGAACTCAACTAGCATAACTAAAACTTTATATCTATTAAGCAACTCCCTGTTTACCTTAGCCCCTGGCAGCCAGGGGCTAGAGCAGGCTTCCCTTCTATGAGTTTGACTGTTGGAATTCATGCAAGTGAAATTGTGCAGTATTTGTCCTTTGTGACTAGCTTATTTCACTTAGCATAATGTCTTTCATGTCCAGCCATTTTGTCCCAAATGGCAGGACTTCTTTCTTTTTTTTTTTTTTTTTTAAGGCTAAGTAATATTCTATTGTGTATATAAACCACATTTTCTTTATCCAGATACTTAAAGAGCTGGGGTGAGGAACCATAGGACTCTGTGTTTGCCGACTGGTTTCACTCAAAAGTAAAACTATTCTTATGCCTTCAGCACAGGAGGTAGTTTTAGAACTTGGAGCAAGCAGCCCACCAAAGTCAGGCTCCTACCCACCACAGAGAACAGCAGATTGGGATGCTATCTTCTTTCACGATTACACTTCTAAGGGATGGCTCCTAGGTCCTAAAGACTGTCCTCTGTCGTAAAACAGGTTAGCAGGTTTTAAAACTATTTATATCTCAAAAGTGGAGAGTACGAATTTGTAAGTATAAATTTTCTAAAGTAAACTCTCTATAAAGGAAGGAAAGGTCCTTCTGCAGTTAGGCTATCAGGATTCTTCCAGGGCTGGGGTGACAGGAGGGTCAGAGCCCTAAAAGGATAAGGAAATCTACCTAAAATTTGTTAAAGTGGAGGAAAATGTTACAGTCACTTTAGTAAGGGCCAAAATTTTTAATTTTGATGAAGTCTACATTATCAATAATTATCCTCTATGGCTTATGCTTTCTATATCTTGTCCAAAAAACAAAACAAAACAAATTTTGTTTATCCTAAGGTCACAAAGATTGTCTTCTATCTTTTTGCTGGGCATATAATAGTTTTAGGACTGGTATTTAAATTGCTGATCCCTTTGTAATTAATTTTGTTATGTGGTATACAATAAGCATTTTTTTTTCTTTTCATATGCCTATTCTAATATGTACATACTAGTTATAGGGGGAATAAAAGCTACCCTTTCCTCATTGAATTATCTAGCCACTTTTATCATTCATCAGTTAAGCACCTATGTTTGAGGAAATTTCAGAAATCTCTATTCGGTTCCATTGCCAATAGGAATCCTATCTTGATTAATGTAGTTTTATATATATAGTAAATTATGAATTCAGGCAGCAGTAAGTTATCCAATATTTTTATTCTTTTTAAAAATTGATTTTGCTATACTAGGTCTCTAGCATTGCAATATAAATTGAAGCATCTGCTTTTGTATTTTCTGACAAAAAGCCAACTGGAATTTTGATTGAGATTGCACTGAATCTATAGATCAATGTGGGGAAATTTGATGTGTTAATACTGAGTCTACCAATCTAATCACCTGGTACATCTCTCCATTTATTTAGGCCTTCTTTAATTTCAGCAATATTTGGCAGATTTCTGTATAGAGGACTTGTGCATCTGTTACTCAATTTATCCTTAATTGCTATAGCAATGTTTTCCCTTTTCAAATATTCATTGTTAGTATACAGAAATGCAGTTAAGTTTTGGGTAATGATTGCAGTGATTTGAATAGTGGCCCCTAAAATCTGTGTGTATCTAGTATCTTAGAATGTGAACTTATTTGGAAATAATGTTTAAAGATATGATTACTTAAGAATTTCAAGATGGCATTACCTTGGAATTAGAGTAGACACTAAATACAATTACCAGTGTTCTTATAAGAAGAGAGGACATACATAAATGTGTGTGTATGTGCACACACACACACACGCACACGCAGGCACACACACAAAGGCCATATGAAGATGGAGGCGGAGCCTGGAATTATGCCTGGAGCCCCCAGAAGCTGAAAGAGGCAGTAAAATATTCTTTCCTGAAGTTTTCTGGAAAGGTTGTTCTATATTTTATCCAATTTTCTAGTTGTCTATGTGGATAAGTTTCATACAGTCTCTTGGTGTACATTTTGCAACTAGTTTATTTTGGCATATATGCAAGCTATAAGTTTATTACTTCTTACCTTGAAATCCATATTTATTTATCTTACATTGACAGAATGAAGTGGATCTTTTTTTGTTTTTGTTTTTATAGGCTTCGTGGGTACAAATGTAGTTTTGTTACATGGATGTATTGCAGTGGAGAAGTCTGGGTTTTTAGTGTAACTATCACCTCAATTGTATACATTGAGGTGTATGTTCTGGCCCTCATATCCTCTCACTCTTCCATGTCTCCAAAGTCTGTTATTCTACTCTCTGTGATCATGAGTACAATTTTGAACTACCACTTATAAGTGAGAACATGTAGTACTGACTTTCTGTTTCTGAGTTATTTTACTTGACAATGGCCTCCAGTTCTATCAATGCTGCTGTAAGAGGCATGACTTCATTCTTCTTTATGGCTGAATAATATGGTAAGAGAAACAAAACTGATTTATGTACCATATTTTCTGCATCCAATCATCCACCGATGGACACTTAGGTTGATTCCTTATCTTTGCTGTTGTAAATAGTGCTGCAATAAACATACAACAGCACACTTTTTTTTTTTTTTTTTTTTTTTTTTTTTTGAGCCAGAGTTTCACTCTTGTCACCCAGACTGCAATGCAATGGCAGGACACTGGCTCACTGCAAACTCCACCTCCCAGGTTCAAGTGATTTTCCTGCCTCAGCCTCTCAAGTGGCTGGGATTCCAGGAATGCACCATGAAGCCCAGCTAATTTTGTGTTTTTAGTAGAGACGGGATTTCGCCATGTTGGTCAGGCTAGTCTCAAATTCCTGACCTCAGGTGATCCACCCGTCTCAGCCTCCCGAAGTGCTGGGATTACAGGTGTGAGCCACCGCACCCAGTCAGACAGCTTTTTGATACAATGATTTACTTTCCTTTGGGTAGAAACCCAGATGTAGAATTGCTGGATTACATGGTAGTTCTATTTTTAAGTTTTTGATAAATCTCCATTTTGTTTTTCATAGAGGTTGGGTCAACAGCAAAACTAACACAAAAATCAAAAATTTTTTTGAAATGAGTGAAAGTGGAGACACAATGTACCCAAACTTCTGGGACACAGCAAAAGCAGTGCTAAGAGGGAAGTTCACATCATCAAATGCCCACATTTAAAAAAAAAATAAGAAAAAGTTCAAAAATTATCAACCCAACAACATACTTCAAGGAACTGGAAAGACAAGAACAAACCAAACTCAAAGCTGCCAGAAGGAAAGAAGTAACAAAGATTGCAGCAGAACCAAATGAAATTGAGACTGAAAAAGCAATACAGAGAATCAATGAAACAAGTCAGTTCATTGAAAAGATAAATGAAATCAATCGACTAAGCAAGAAAAGCAAAGGGAGGGTCCAAATAAATAGAATCAGAATGGAGAAAGGAGACTGGACAACTGAAGTGGACCTTATAAACATGCCTTCTTTGTTAAGTGGCACATTTTAGGCTTTGTCCATAGAGGGAACTGAAGAGACTGGAAAGGGGGTTCTTTCTTTTTTCAGTCCTAGTATGATTTTTTCCCCTTTCTCTTTTTTTTTTTTTTTTTTTTGAGACAGAGTCTCGCTCCGTCACCAGGCGCCAGGCTGGAGAGCAGTGGCGCTATCTCGGCTCACTGCAACCTCCGCCTCCTGGGTTCAAGCAATTCTCCTGCCTCAGCCTCCTGAGTAGCTGGGATTACAGGTGCACGCCACCACGCCCAGCTAATTTTTGTATTTTTAGGAGAGACAGGGTTTCACCATGTTGGCCAGGGTGGTCTCGATCTCCTGACCTTCTGATCCACCCGCCTCGGCCTCCCAAAGTGCAGTTCCCCTTCCTCTTATGTGGCTGCTGGTGGCATGCAGAAGGCCCAGGGGTGCTCACCTTTCAACATTTTTCTGACACTTCAGATGGCAGCTTCCTGCAGACCAGCTTCATTCCCTAGTGCCATACAGAACTTCTCCATCACTCAGCAATCCGCAGCCACACCCTATCCTGTGGGGTCTCAATATCAGCCTTGTGTTAGGAGGGGACATCTAAATTCTTTCTTTCTTCCTTGACTATGCTCCATCATCCCTAGAGATGGTAACTACTCCCATATTCTTTAGAGTGAGTGCTTACCCTTCTTGGCAGTTACCCACTTTTCCAAGTTAATGATCTTTTCATTAAATATTGCCCACTCAATGGAGTGAAAACTTTAAAGTACTGAAAGAAATAAACCATCAACAGACTTGTGTATGCAATGTTGTCTTACGATATCATACACTATGTCTTAAAAATGAAGGAGAAAGACTTTTCAAATAAAAACAGAATATATTTTTAACAGTCCTGTGTATATGAAAGATTAAAGAAATTTCTTCAGGTAAAAGTAATAATACTAGAAAAACTTCAATCTATGCCAGGAAATAAAAGCACCAAAAATGGCAATGAAATTCATATAAAACCCAAGCTTTAAGTGTTCTAAAGTTCTAAACATCTATTGATTGTCGAAAGCAAAAATGACAGCAATATCTTGGGGAATAATCACATAGGTAAAATCAGAAGAGGTGATAAGTCACATATTCTTAGCAGCATGAAAGGTGGTAGGGGAAATTGGGAATACACTGTTGAAAGGTCTTCACATCATACATGACAGAGTATAGTATTATTTGAAGGCAGAATGCAATTAATTTAGAAACCACTTATCAGTTCCTACAACAACCTCTATGATGAGAGAAACAAAACTAACTTTCATGTCAAAACCTGTGCAAAAACTCATTATATGATTTTATTCATGATAAAGCCAAAAGCGTAAGTAACCCGACCGTCCCTTACCGACAGAATGGAGAAACAAGGGGGCTCGTCATTATAATGGGACACTAGTAAACAACAAGGAAGAACAAAATGCTTACATATGTAATAAAATGGATGAATGTCAAATTCAGTATGCCAAGTGAAAGCAACCAGTCTCAACAGATTACATGCTATGTGATGCCATTTACACCACATTCTGAAAAAGGTGAAACTACAAGGACAGAAAGTAATTCAGTGGTGGCCATGGCTGGGGGTAAGAAGAGAGATTGATGCAAAGGGGCTTGTGGAAATTTTTTGAGGTGACTGAGGTATTCCATGTATTGATTATGGTGGTGATTACATGACTGGATGCATTTATTTATCAAAAGTCAGAACTGTACACTAAAAGCAATGAATTTTATTGCATGTAAATTTACCTTAATTTTTTAAAAAATCAAAAAAATTTCCATTTTCCTGTTTAAATTACCAGTGTCCTATCTGCCTCCTGACTGAACTTGACTGTCTATTAGAAAGTTTATTGTATTTCATTGAGAATATTTTTGATTATGTGTGTGTTTGATTATACCTGTTTAAGTTGAAATTCCTTTGGCCATTGTTTACAACAGAAAATTTAAGGCTTCTACTCAACCAGTGTTTGTTAGAAGAGTTCTAAGGCGATTTCCCACTCTGGGTTTCTCTCCCATAACAGTGTGAGAACTGTCTTTCTCTTTCTTTCTCTTTCTCTCTTTCTCTCTCTCTCTCTCTCTCTAATAAATAGCTCTTCCATGAAAGAAAAGAAAACAAAAGAAAGAAAGAAAGGGAAGGAAGAAAGAGCTCCTAAGGTACCCCCTGGAGAAAAACCTTGGCTGCCATAATTTCATCTCAGCCTATAAGGCAAAAAACGGTATATGGCCTTCTCTTCAGGAATATGCCCTGGGTAAGCATCTCATCTTCTGTAGTATATCAACCTTGTCTTCAGTGTGACTGAGTGTACAAGCACATGTACGTGTACACAATCAGCCAAGCCAAAGAACATCACTTTAATACCTGTTAGGAGCATAACCCCAAATTCACTGCAGACAGTATCTATCAAAAGCTTGAATGTAAAACAATATTTGTGGAGAACTGCCTAAAACATATGCTTATCTATCCTCTCCTCTGTTCTTTAAAGTTTATCCCTAAGTAAAAGTAGACCATCGTAGAGAGCAACCAACCTACACAATACCACTGTGGCCTCTACAAATTGATGTGGCCGACTTGCTCTTAAAGATCTACATTAAGGGATGTTGTAAGAAAGAGCTCGATGAAGCTCACTGTTTTTGTCAAGGACATTGTTCACTGTGGTTCATGACGTCACTTTTCTCAGTGTAATGCATAGCTGTGACTCTTTGGTCAACATTTAAGATACAGAAACCAAGACTACTCTTATTCACATATTTTTTCACTCACTACTAGAAACTTTAAAGATAAGTCTAGCTCAGCATCAATGATATTGCATCCAGAATTAGGAGTATACATTTTTAAGCCTGAAGAGGATAATGAACTAACCTACCTGTACTCACATTACTTTTCTTCCTTTGTTTTCACCATGTCTTATTTTTCTTACTCTTCCTAGTTCAATTCATCATGCTATTTTATATAATTGCTACTTCAGAAAAGATGAAATACAGATTCCAAATTCATTCATGTCCATAGACTAGTGACTGGTTTTCTTATGAGCTAAATAAAGCAAATGTGCTTTCTGTATTCTGGCCATGATAAAACTCACTGCTAAGCATAGAGAAAAGAATGAAATAGATATCTGCTTTAGGCTACACTTTTACCATCACTCTGTAGAATTTTTGCCCAAATTTCAAGTCTCAAAAAATAAAAACAGAGGTTCCCTTTAAAAACACTATCTTTCTATGACAGTTCAGATTATTGGTACTTATTTTAGCTTACTTGCAGTGGAAGAGCCACCACAATTTTTAAAACAAGAAAACTATTTGATGATACTGTCACTAAAATCATATCCAAGGGAGCTATTAGACTAACAGCAAAATAGAACTTGGAAAATAGATCACAGTATTTGTTTTATATAGCTACTATATATAAGAATATGTAAAAGTGAGTTAATAACATTGTATTATTCTTTCTTCTGATGGCCCTAAAAGTGTCAGAGTAATTACTTCTTACAATGTGTTGTTAACTAAAGAAATTTTAGTTTTACAGCATGATCTATGCTTTCTCAAGACAGAGGTAACAGTAGAGATAAACTGAAGTGAGTGTTCAATTTATTTCAAGGGACCTGGGGTCTAACTCTGTGTCTTCTGTGTCATCCTGAGTAGGTTACAACTTCTCTGTACTTTGTTCTATGACAGCAGATGAGAATGGCCTTGAGTATATAAATAAGGTCCTTTGAGCTAACAACATCCATACATTCAACGAAAAAAATTATTGAAAACCTGCCATGCTTCTGATTAGCACTAATAATAAAATACATGTCCCATCTTCAAACATCCATGAAGGGTATCATCTAACTGGCCATTCGTATGTCTCTTTATAGGATCATCTAAATTTCTAGCAAACGTTGTGTTAAATATCAAATTTTAAGGGGCATGTATAAGCACATAAATAAATCTCAAAGTAACAACTATAGTATTATTGAAATACAATATCTAACACTACCTATTACTGAAATAAATACCAAAAATTATGCACTAACACCAACATAGGTACATTGAAGTACCCATTTCAATGACTCTTATCCTGTAAATGACTTTCTAACTCCAAAGTGCTACCTTTCCTCACCCAATAATCTTCCTGTCAGTTTCCTCCTGTTTTCTTTTCCCATTTTGTGGGGAATTAAGATAGATTCTCAGTGCTTCAGTTAATAGGTCTTTCTGCCTATAAAATGATTTGAATCTTAAAGAGGTAGTAAAACCTAGTACTATCTCTCAGTCCACGTATTTTGATCTAGTATTCAAGAAGACAGCACACATGAAGATTTCCCAATGCTTGCTTTTAAGGAAAAAAGTGCATGTGTGCATGTGTGTGTGTGTGTAAAACAAAGAGAATCCCAGTATAAAATGGTTATAAGAAAAAAAAAGAATGACTATTTGCATATAGATAAAACTAAAGGAAACTGAGCAATATTTTGTTAAGATTGAAATGAAAACATAAATAGAACAAGATTTTCATTTTCCTCTCATCATTTTAGGGCTTGAATAAATAGAGAAAGGCAAGAATCTGTCTAGATACTCAACCACATTTTCACAGTCTTAGTGAGTCCAGACAGGGTAAAACCCAGAATCTGCTATTTGAAAAATGATTTTTATCATTTTAGTAAAATAAATATTTTAGCACACGAGATGACATCTTTTTAATGTTTCCTGCAATGCATAGCCTTATCCTGTCCTATAAAGCCTTCATTTTCCCCAGAATGACCTGGCAACCAGCTGAAAGGACACGATGGACTGCCTGACTGATTACACCCTGGGAATATTTATGTAACTTTTTTATGGCAGCAAAATGCTGAAAAGAGGATATAGGGGATAAAGTAATGGAAGCCGGCCTGACTTAAGCCTCATGTAATCCCTGGCATCTCCTAAATCACTAGGTAAGATTAGTCAGTGATAAAAATTCTTCAACAGTGGGCAGCTCTCTGAAAGCCTGCATCTTCCTTTTGAGTGGACTGTCACATTTAGAGAATATATTACCTGACCCACCAAAGATACTACTTTTAAGTCCCTGACCAATTAAGTAAACAGTGCAGACAACTATTACGATGGTTTTTATTTTTCTGTTACTGTTTTATAGCTGAGTTACATCCCAGCCAGATTCACACTGTGAATGTTTAGTTGAAAAATTCACCAAATGATAGTTGCACCTGATCAGGCCAAACTGCAAGAAATGATTTTTCTTTTTACTTTTGTCTTTTGAATGACTTCTATTTCAAATGTGAAAAGGACATATTTTCCTTTCCTATCTGTGTGGCAAAAATAAGGCAATCTCAGATCTCTTAAAAACTGTCTCAATTTTTATCTTTTTCAAAGAAATAAGGAGTTGCCTATTTTTTTCTGTAGACTAAGAAGAATACATATAAAAAAATCAATGCAGTACAATGTAGTTTTTTAAATCATTTCATATGAACAGGGAAGATTCATAGTTATATGAAGAAAACAAAGTGTTTGGGTACTATGCAAATATATCATTATAATATACATCTTTGATATAATTTGGTAACTGTTAGGATTTCTGCATTCTAACATTTATTTGACAGCTTCTATCTAACCCAGTTCTTTTATTGTAAGGAAATATGGATACACCAGTCTTAAGTCAAAAGCAGAATCTACTATCATGAATCTAAATGGGATTCTCTATCCAGGACTCAAGTGGGTTTATTTATTAGGTTTCTTGCTAGGTGCAAGATACAGTGAAGGGAGCATTACTCTCCGTTAAATTTAAGAAACCTGTAATATATAAGGCCATATATACAGTATAGAAAACTGTACAGAAACTCTATGTTTTTTCTAATGTGTGGTCATGGCCTACCAAAAATACTATGCATCAGACACAATGAGAATGCACATGTTTAGGAGCATTACTAATACTTAAATATGTTGTAACCATTCAGGCACACAAATCCAGTGCAGAAAAGCTAGTATTTTTCCCCATGATTCTGAAATATTGGACTCAGTGTCAACTCTCTAACACATGCATGAGAGTTATAGGTTCACCCAAAGTCAACAACACAGCTAAACAGAAAATCACAACCCACAGCTAGTTCCAATGAGTAAGAATTAAAGAGAAAAAGTCTGTTTCTATTTTGAATTTTGTTCTGAATTGTCTGTTTTGACTCAGCAGGTGAGGGATGAAAAAAGTAAAAAAAAAAAAAAATTAAATTTCAAATTTTAAAACAGCCATTGTTAATAGTTTAGATTTCATATCTAGAAGAAATTAAACAGTAAACAATACTGCCAATATGGCAAAAGTTAATATTCATGTAAATATTAAGGATTAAGATAATTGCTGTGTTAGGGTTCCAGAAATCTGAGTGCTGTGATTAAGGGATTTATTATAGAGATTAGACCTTACCCAACTGTGGGAGAAGATAAAGAAATAAAAGTACAGAAGACTAAAGCTGGAAGATCAGTTCCATTCAACAGAATAAGGGCCTGATGAAGAAGTCGATTGATGACCACTGACTGCATTTGTTGATGAACTCCAAGTCACTGTAGGTCAGTCAGCAGAGTCCAGTAATTCTCAAAAACACTGGTGATTTTTCCTTCTTCAATTTATGACCCTGGTAAATAGCAATAGGCATCTTTGAGAAATGTTAAGATTTCCATTATAAAATGATGTCTGTGTCAAAGGACTCCATCCTCAAAGGGACCTGGCCTCCTCTTCACTCAAAGGACTTGGTCTGAAAACTGAATCATGTTTGGGAATTGATTGACGGGGAAAGACTCTATTGTTTTGATTAAAATCAGACTTTTGTTCCAAGACCTAGAGTTTGCCATTTAAACAATTCAAGTAAGACTAGAAGAGGCTGAGTGAATCTTCCAGTTTTACAGATATCATGATCATCAACTCTCTCTCTCCACAGGTCAAATTCTGATGACTGCTTTGCTCTGCTATCCAGTATGTTAAATGCACCTACCTTACTTCAGGCAATGATGTGCCAGGTTTTGGTCCCTGCTACCCAAGGATCCCATCATCCCCTTGAATTCAGGCACTATAATTTGATGACAGCTTTTTCACTGTCAATCCTGAGCTATAGAAAATGGCAACCACAGAGCTCTCCAAGGATAATGACTTTTTTTTTAAACAAATATTTTTTTACAGCTTTGTTAAAGAGCATCTTCCTTCCTTCTTGCTTACAGCTTTATGAGGGAGTGTTCTCTCATCCCTTCTGAGGAATAGAGTTCAGAATTGGGTGCACAACTCTTACATAACAAATCCACTTTTGCATTCCAACCTTTTTAACCCTTTGCAAATCTTCCTCTATGGTAAACTAAGGAACTCCTGAAATTTCAAATTCAATTAGGGTAGACCACCTCTGGGACCATGTTTCAGCAAACTGAGAAAAACTCAGAGCCATGCTGCCTGCCTAAGATACAAAATTAAACCCAGAATCTCTCCTTAGTTCATCCACATCAACAGATTCAGCCCAATCCAATATTTTATTTCTTCCTCACTGTTCCAATTTCACTGTTCTTGCCTGGTGAGGTAACCCAAACTCTCAATTCTATTATCAATTTCCATACATACACCCCAGGATTTTTTCAATGTAAATTAGTAAAATCTTGCAGTTATTTTGGCATATATGGCACCTTTCATGTGTCACATTTTGTACCTATCTTCCAGGGCTGGCCCCAGGATTTTAGTCTGGTTGTAGATCTAGAAGATAGTATCTGCGGGTAGGTTCGAAGGAGGATCTGGAGGGCCTTGCAAAGCTTTTACCTCAGAAGCAGCTTCATGTTCTTCAGAAAGGGGAGACTAACACCCACAGGCAAGGGATGAAGAGCTGCTGCTTCTGGCAAAGGAGACTCAGCAGAACTTTGGTTTCCATGTTCCCCACTTTATGGGCATCTGTTTGTATGCCCCATCTCACTTATTCTGATTTTCACTTCTCCCAAATCAAATCATTAATCTTTAACACATGAAACTCTGAAAGATTGTGAATTCAATTTGCATCGAAACTCAGGCAATTTTAGGACTAGACTTTGGATTTGATTTTCAGAAATCTCAGCCCTGTGGTTACAGTAGGTAAAAGTTTATTTTAGGGCAGTCATAAAAGCATTCTAGTCCATTCCTTGAATCTTGAGACTTGAGGCCACCATTTCTTTTTTTCTTTTTGAGACAAAGTCTTGCTCTGCTGTCCAGCCTAAAGTGTAGTGGTATGATGATGTCTCACTGTAGCCTCAAATTGCTGGGTTCAAGTGGTCCTCCTGCCTTAGCCTCCCAAAGCACAGGGATTGTAGGTGACAGCCACCGTGTGCGGCCCATTTCCTTATTTATGCTCCCCTGAACGCTTAGAAATAGCTGAGCAACAGCATTATAATCTGTGTTTTGCACAAAATTTCAATGGCAGCAAGTATCTTGCCATCCAAAGCCCTGCCTTCTATAATCACTTGATTGCAGTTGTCCACAGTTGATAGTTTAAGATTCTATTTTGCTGTGGCATGGCATGACAGGCTACTAGTGCCCCTTTATCACTGGAGACTAAGTCATTAATGCTTTTAAATTTTATCAGATCAGAAAACCACTTGCAGATAATTCAGAGCCAATACAGAGATCCCATCCTCAAGGTTCTGTTCCTACGGTAGCTCAAAACACCAGCTACATTTGGTGCCACTGAGTGAGAATTATAGTGAAAAAGCCTGCTTCCATTTGGGATTTTGTTTGGAATGATCTATTTAACTAAACAGGCACAAAACAAGCAAGAATGAATTTAAACCTCAAAGTTATAGATGTTGAACATATTTTTGATGCCCAAAAAATTCTGTTCAATTAAGCAGAAATATCAACAATGTTCAAAACCTTCAATGTTTTCTACATATGTATTAAGTCATAAAAAAGTAGAAAATGACAGTGTTTTCAGTATATTAAATGTTAGCATTACTTATTAGCTTGAGTGCCCAGACTAAATCCTAGGGAGGAAAAAAAATGAAAGATAGCTATACTAGGTTTATTAGGGAAAGCAATTTTCATAAAGGCAATGCATTTGATTAAGCAGAGCATATGGTCTAGCTGGCAATTAATACAAGCCCTGTGGTGTTATATTTGCCTGTACATATGTGGCAAAACATCTTTTCTCATATCACCCTATTACAATAAACTGCATTTGCAGCAAAAGTAAGCGCACTGTCAGCCTGGAAAAAGCCAGTGATTGGTATTTTTGAATGCCTTGATATATAGAAAAGATCTTCTCTCTCCTTCCCCTTGAGCTTTTAGAGTCACGGTTTTAAAAACAGCAGAAAAGAAATCCACTTTGAAGTTGCTTTCAAGCTGATTAGCTGACACTTAAGGAGTATCAGATACTGTATTGGAAGATAATAGGCATATATATATGTAGACATCCCTTTCAGTACTAAAAACTCCACCTTGAAAACCAGCTCTTAAATTATTTCTATAGACAACAGAACTGAGCACATGTATCCAAATGATGCTTTCCTTAATATAACACAAGGCACCAGCATCTAACTTGTCCCTCCAAGTACCCTAGACATGGTGCCAAGCAAATGCTGGCAAACCCTTCTAAGCTTACTCTTTCTAAGTATAGATCCATGGAATACTGCCAATAAAATATGACTTGGCTTCTTGCAAATGCTCTTTTAATGCACTGTATTCCCCAAGAAATGATCGTCTCATCTCTGGTATGTCAATTTCTTTCTACAACATGGGAATCTTTTACTCTATTCATTCTCGTTTAGAAATGTAAACTTTGCTTTATTCTATTCACACATACACACCAAAGGAAAAAAAATACACTATTGCATTACAAAATGTGTTCCAATTATACCTAATTTACTCTTTTGGATCTATTCAACTTCTTCAAGTATTAGCTCTTGCTGAACTCCCTCAAAGTACAGTCAGATTTTAAGACTGCAGGATTAGTTAAGTGTAAGGTCACATTGCAAAGTGGGTAGTGCAGAGAGCAAAGATTCTCAGAATCACTGATTTCTCTTCTCTTTTGGTGACCTTAGACTTGCCCCCTTCTTCCTTCTCACCAAGCAAAAGACACATCTCACTTCCACAAGGGTCTCAATCCCACCACGTCCAACACTAACGAGGAGGGAGAGATCTTCATCTTAGTAACCTCATCACAAAAGAACAGACATCTTACAAGGTCGTTATTATGGCAAAGGTCAACATAGGTCTTTGTAGAAAACTAACATATATAAAGATGTAGCTCATCAGGGCTTGGAAAGGAAGGATGTTCAAATGTTCATAATCACCTGCATTATCCTGCAGCTACTGAACAAGAGAAAGATATCACCAATGCATCTACATTTTAAAATTTCTTTAAAGGTGCCTACCTCATTTTACATAGAAATGTAAAACAATACAGAGGAGTGCTAAAATCATGAATGTTAAGACTTAATGGATTCCACAAGCTAAATACACCTGACATCATTGTTCATATCAAGAATCAGAACAATCCGGAATCTCTGTGCCGTTTTTTCCCTGTTCTGAACCATCATAGCTGTGCTGGCTACAAATGAGTCAGTGCCAGGACATTTATCATATTTTGGTTATACAAGCTACTTATTACAGAGTAGCATACAGAACTTTTAGGGAATGTAATTTAACTTACGTAATGCTGAGCACAGAACATGTCTAAAATTTCTCCCCTTCTCACCACCAACCACTGGTACCATTTCTATCCTGGAATTTGCAATAACCTTCCAACTTACATAATCTCTGCTCTTTTCTTTCTCCTTCAGAAAATCTTCAAACTAGCAGCTAGAGGGAACTTTCTAAAGTAGGCACCCCATCATGGCATTCAGATCATATCATTCCCCTTCTTACAGTAATATTTATCGATCTTGGCTCCACAATGGGTAGCTTCAAAACTTGCCACTGTCTGGGGCCATCCTCCAGAAATTCTGGTTAAGTTGGTCTGGAGTGTTTACTGAGCTCCACAGGTGATTCTAATATGCAGACCTTGCTATGACCTCAAGGCCCAACATGAAGGCAAGTTACCTTTTTAATTTCAGCTCTTACTGTGCTCCGTCATTCAGACCAGCTCAAACACACTCACCTCCTCTCTGTTCCATGAAGACAGAAGGCCCACCTCTGAGCCATTACACTTGCTGTTCCATCTTTTTATTGTTTCTTTCCCTGAGACAGCTAGCTCCTTCGCTTCCTTTACATCTTTTTTTTTTTTTTTAATTTGGGGTACAAGTCCAGGCTTGTTACATAGGTAAACTGTGTTATGCGGGTTTATTGTATAGATTAGTTCATCACTCAGGTATTAAGCCTGGCACCCATTATTTATTTTTCTTTATCTTTTCCCTCTTCCCACCCTCGACCCTCCAAAAGGCCCTAGTGTGTGTTGTTCCCCTGTGTGTGCCCATGTGCTCTCATCATTTAGCTCCCACTTGTGAGAACATGCAATATTTGGTTTTCTCTTCCTGTGTTAGTTTGCTAAGGATAATCGCCTCCAGCTCCACCCATGTCCCTGTAAAGGACATGGTATTCTTTTTACGGCTGCAAAGTATTCCGTGCTGTGTGTTTACCACATTTCCTTTATAATTCTAGTTCTCAGTGACGCCTTTGCTAGTGACCTGACATTTTATACCCCTTGTCCTGATTCATATTTTCAGCAGTAATCACTACCCAACATATAGTATATCTTATTTATTTTGCTCCACGTGAATAAGCCTATTAGTTCAGGATGGTGCCCCCAACTCATGGAGCAATGCTATTACACAGCCAGAGCTCAATAAATGTTTATTAAATAAACAAATGACATTTTCAAGTAATGAAAAACCTTCTAAAGAGCTTTGAGAAAGCATCTAAGAGCTAAAATTGGAACATCCATTGTGATCATAAGTATTAAGCACATTCTCAACCAAAGCTGTTTACTGAAAACAACCCAGATAAGAAGTTGGCGTTTACAACAAAATAGAGATATACCATCTGTACTTCATCCTTCAGATAAAAGAAACCCCTACAGTAAAGGTTATTTCTTCCTTTGAGGAGCATTCAGAGCTTTTAGGACTACCAGACATCTAAAAGCCTCCAGAAATGTAAAAAAAAAAAAAAAAAAAATCAGAAATGGGAAATACACTATGTTTATCCTCTCTTGCATATGTATTTGTTTTCTATTTCCTTTGTAATTCACTCATCTGCGGTCTTAGAAATTTATGTCATTGTGGAGGTGCATCCATTCAGAATGATTGCTTTCAAGCACATGACATGCCATCCACTTCACCCCCAACTCTCTCTGCTGCCTCAAGAACACTGTCCTAGAGAAAATTAACATCCTGATTTCTTTTATTTATTTATTTATTTATTTGGGGGCCAAGAAATAAATCTTGAAATAAAAACTCCTAAGTTTTCTACTCTGCCCAAAATTTGGGGCTAAAACATCTTCTGAATTACCAATGCAATAAGAGAGAGATTTTTTAAAAAAGAGATAAAAAGACAAAAAAAAATTCATCAGCAGAGCAGAAAATTCACAAATCAGTAAATAGAAAACTATTTCCAGTTGTACCCACAAGCAGTGCTGCTGAAAACTAAGTCCCAGTTCCACTGGGTTTCGCCTTCATTTTGCTTGAAGAAGCTAACGCACTGTTCATTCCCCACTTGCCTCAGAGACAGTGAGATTGTTGAGGCTTTTGTTTAGAAAAACTGTTACATTCTCTAGACACATCTGTGTTTTTATTGTTACCACTGTTAATAATGAAAAACAAACTCTGGTTCTTTGTGGCTCTGATATACATGCTGATAACCAATCTACCTGAATACTATGAAATTCCTGGTAGTCTCAATAAATACTTGATAAAATAATAAAACTCTCACAGTTCTGAATTCTTTTCTACTTCCTGTACATTCAATTTCATATAGGGACTTCTGATTATAGAAATAGCATAAAAAGAGCCCTCTAAAATTTGGGTTTATATTTAAATTCTGTTCTACTGACAAAATTTCATTCCTAAGCCACAAACAGCAAGATAAACCAAGCAAATCATTTTTTTTTTCTGTTCATTCTCCCATCTGTAGACCTAAAATAATCCCAGGGGAAAATGATAAACCCTATTTCCTAGCATTCTATCATTAGACGGACTATTCTAATAAATAATGTTTTAAGAAATAAACATAACCAAGAGTTCAATGATCAACTAGTTTACTCAACAAATAGTTATTAAATGCTATTTGCTATACTCATATTTTTGGCACTACAGAAATAAACAAATACACACAATCCTTTACCATATGCACACTATCCCCTAAAGGGGGAGAGAAACATATTATATAAACTTAAATATATCTATCTACATAAAAAAGTATTTATCAAGCTCCTTTATGGCCTAGGAGCTGGGTAAAAATGATGCACAAAATACAAATGACCAATGTTTTCATAGAGTCTAATGAGGAAGACTGTATTAATCCTTTTTCACACTCCTGATAAAGACATATCCAAGACCAGGCAATTTACAAAGGAAAGGAGGTTTAATGGAGAACTCACAGTTCAACATGGCTGGGAAAGCCTCACAATCATGGTAGAAGGCAAGGAGGAGCAAGTTACATCTTACATGGATGGCAGCAGGCAAAGAGAGAGCTTGTGCAGGGAGACTCCTGTTTTTAAAACCATCAGATTTCATGAGAAAAGCATTCACTGTCATGAGAAAAGCACACAGGAAAGACCTGCCCCATGATTCAGTTATCTCCCACTGGGTCCCTCCCACAACACATGGGAATTATGGGAACTAAAATATGAGATCTGGGTAGAAACACAGAGTGACACCCTATCATTCTGCTCCTGGCCCCTCCAAAATCTGGTATCTTCACATTTCAAAACCAATCATGTCTTCCCAACAGTCCCCCAAAGTTTCAACTCATTTCAATATTAAATCAAAAGTCCACAGTCCAAAGTCTCATCTGAGACAAGGCTAGTCCCTTCTGCCTATGAGCCTGTAAAATCAAAACCAAGTCACTTACTTCCTAGATACAATGGGGGTACAGTTATCTGGTAAATACAGCCATTTCAAATGGGAGAAACTGGCCAAAAACAAAGGTGCTACAGGCCTCATGTAAGTCCAACATCCAGCAAGGCAATCAAATCTTAAAACTCCAAAATGATCTCCTTTAATTCCATGTCTCACCTCCAGGTCACTCCTATGCAAGAGGTGGGTTCCCATGGTTTGAGCAGCTCTGCCCCTGTGGTTTTACAGGGTACTTCACTCCCAGCTACTTTAGTGGATCAGCATGGAGTGTCTGTGGCTTTTCCCAGGACCCAGTGCAAGCTGTCAGTGGATCTACCATTCTGGGGTCTGGAGGATGGTGACCCTCTTCTCACAGCCCCACTAGGTGGTACCTGGGTAAGGACTCTGTGCAGGAGCTCCAAACCCACATTTCCCTTCTGTACCACCCTAGCAGAGGTTCTCCATGAAGACCCCATCCTTGGTTTCCAGGCATTTCCATACATCTTCTGAAATCTAGGCAGAGGTTCCCAAACCCCAATTCTTAACTTCTGTGCCCTGGCAGTTTCAACACCATATGGAAGTTGCCAAGGCTTCAGGCTTGCACCCTCTGAAGTCATGGCCCCTTTCAGCCATAGCTGAAGTGGCTGTGGCACAGGGGACCAAGTCCTGAAACTGCACACAACACAGGAACCCTGGGCCCAGCCCCTGAAACCACTTTTTTCTCCTAGGTTTCTGGGCCTGTGATAGGAAGGGCTGCCATGAAGACCTCTGACATGCCCTGGAGACATTTCTTCCCATTGTCTTGGGGATTGACATTCAGCTCCTTGTTACCTAGGCAAATGGCTGCAGCCAGCTTGAATTGCTCCCCAGAAAATGAAATTTTCTTTTCTATTACAATGTCAGGATGCAAATTTTCTTAACTCTTATGCTCTGCTTCCCTAATAAAACTGAATGCATTTAACAGCACCCAAGTCATGTCTTGAATGTTTTGCTGCTTAGAAATTTTATCTACCAAATACCCTAAATCATTTCTCTCAAGTTCAAAATTCCACAAATCTCTAGGACAAGGGAAAAATGTCACCAGACTCTTTGCTAAAACATAGCAAGAGTCACCTTTACTCCAGTTCCCAACAAGTTCCTCATCTCCGACTGAGAGCACCTCAGCCTGGACTTTTTTGTCCATATCACTATCAGCATTTTGGGCAAAGCCATTCAACAAGTCTCTAGGAAGTTCCAAATTTTCCCATATTTTTCTGTCTTCTTCTAAACTATCCAAACTGTTGCAACCTCTGCCTGTTACCCAGTTTCAAAGTCACTTCCACATTTTCAGGTATCTTTTCAGCAGGGCCCCACTCCTGGTACCAACTTACTATATCAGTCCATTTTCATGCTGCTGATAAAGACATTCCCAAGGCTGGGCAATTTACAAAGGAAAGAGCTTTAGCAGAGAACTCACAGTTCCATGTGGCTGGGGAAGCCACACAATCATAGTGGAAGGCAAGGAGAAGCAAGCTACATCTTACTGGCATGGCAGCAAACAAAAAGAGAGTTTGTGAAGGAAGACTCATATTTTAAAGCCACCAGATCTTGTGAGATCCATTCACTGCCATGAGAACAGCATAGGAAAGACCTGCCCCCGTGATTCAATCATCTCCCACCAGGTCGCTCCCACAACACGTGGGAATTACGGGAGCTACAATGAGATTTGGATGGGGGACAAAAAACCAAATTATCTCAAAGACAAACCTTAAATAAAGCCAGCAACAGCAATAAGTTCTGTAAAAGAAACTAACAATGTTCTATGAGAGAGAATAAATTTTTTCAGGAAGTGATGTATCAATAGAGAAATTAAAAACGAATGGGTATTAAATGTGTGTTTAGCAAAGAGCTGTCTGAGAAGATAGTATGGTTTGTGCAAATGCCATAAGCCAGAAAATACTTGCCAGTTTGAGAAGACCTGTGAAACTAGAGTAATAATGCCAGGAGATAATATTTGAAGATAAGTTAAACGGGCTGGGCACAGTGGCTCACGCCTGTAACCCCAGCACTTTGGGAGGCAGAGGCAAGTGGATCACTTGCAGTCAAATGTTTGAGACCAGTCAGGCCATATGGTGAAACCCCATCTCTACTAAAAATATCAAAAAAAAAAAAAATTAGCCAGGTGCAGTAACATGTGATGGTAATCTCACCTACTAGGGAGGCTTAGACAGGAGAATTGCTTGAACCCAAAAAACAGACGCTGCAGTAAGCCAAGATCAGACCCCCTAACTCCAGCTTGAGTGACAAAGCGAGACTCCATCTCAAAAAAAAAAAAAAAAAAAAAAGACTTAAACTGACTTTATATCAAATATTTTATATTAAATTTCTTAAGAACATGGAATTTTTTCAGAATTTCCAAAGATCATATGTAACAGAATTTTGTGCTTAACTCACTAATGTATTGGTTCACAAACCATCCTTCATGGACCATCATTTTCATTTTAAACGGTTTCATAGCCCAGTGTATTTAGAATTTCAGCTGAAACAGAATTAAATCACTACCTTTTCTGCAGAAATTCTTAAATATTTAGAATGGTAAATTGTAAATATTAATATGGAGAAAGGCAGCACTTAAAAAAATTATAATATGGAACTCTTTTGGAGTATTTCAGCAAACTGTTGCATACACAGAACACATTCTGAAAAATAGTACATTAATACATTTTTCAAAAAAGTGTTTATTGAAGACCTACCACATTGCAGTTCCTAGTCTGGATTCCAGAGACCTGGTGAATAATGAGATAGACCATCTGCCCTAAAGAAACAGTGCACCTAGTAGGAAGGAGTGATACCTATACATCAGATTACTGTATTATTCCAGACATATGTACAAGTAGGTATGGTAACACACAACACAAGTGGGAGCATCTAGCACTTTTCTACTAGGCTTAAAGGAAGATAAATGTTGAGCTGATACAAATTTTTTAAAATAGTGATCAATATGTTGTATACTTTAAAACTTATTTTTACAACTATGGAATTATACAATTTAAAACCTGAATGAGACCTTGCAATAATCTATCTCAAATTTCTCTTATATGCATAGGCAGAAACTAGAGCTCAGACAAAGCATCTTTTTGACATAATAATTTGGTGATAAAGACAAAAATCTGATTTCTAGTATAATGACAGCATTTTATTAATTGCATCATAGTAACAACATTCATAATATTAGAGCATTTTCTCTCCATGCTTTCAAGACCCTAAAAGACATTTTCATGTCTTAGCCATAGACTCTTACATGTTTGGGGCTACATTTCCAACCAACCAGCCCCAAAAAGCTGTATGATAAAACTGAGGCCACCATTACTCTCTTTCCTGTTATCATCAATTAACAAATTAGCAAGATGCCTATATTAGTCATGGTTCTCCCAAAGAGCACAATTAATAAGATACAGATAGATAGATAAATAGATAGATAGATAGATGATAGATAGATAGATAGATAGATAGATAGATAGATAGATAGATAGAAAGAAATATAGATAGAGATATCACCTATCCTGGAGATACAGATAGATAGAAAGATATAGGTACAGAGATATATATCCTATACATAGACACAGAGCTGGTATATTTTCTGTTCAAGCTGAAGGCCTGAACTAGGAGAGCCAATAATATAGTTTTATCCCAAGAGACAGCCGACTGACACCAAAGAAATGCTAATGTTTCTGTTCAAGCGTAAAGGCTGGTAAAGACCCACGTCCAGCTCAATGTCATGCTGAATGGGTTCCCCCTTACTCAGTGAAAGGTCTTCCAATTTGTTCTCTACAGGTGAGAACAAATGAGATGAGAACCAGCCACGTTAGGGAGGACATGCTTTACTCAGTCTACCAATTCAAATGTTAATGTCATCCAGAAATACCTTCACAGACAGACTCTGAATGTTAGTCAAATGTCCGAGCACCCCACAGCCTAGTCAAGCTCACACATAGTATTAGCCATCCCAAGTCAACTCCTTATCAACTTAGCACCCATACACACCTCCTTAAGCCATACTTAATCTCCAAATAAAGGCAATAACAAGGTCATAATTCCACCCAAAATAATACAATTATCCTATGTACAATTAAAAACACATTAACTTTTTACCTGGAAGATAAAGTCCTTGGGTGAGATTTACTCTTCTCTCATAACTTAAATATAGTCATATGCCACATGACAACATTTGAGTCATCAATGGATCACATATATGAAGTGGTCCTAAGAGATTACATCCTATTTTTATTGTACATGTTCTATGCTTACATATGTTTAGCTACAAAAATATTTGCCAGTGTGTTATAATTTCTAACAGTATTCAGCACAGTAAAATGTTGTACAGATTTGTAATCTAGGGGAAACAAACTGTACCATACAGCCTAGATGTGTGGTAGGTTTCCATAAGTACCCTATGTTTCTGTAAGTACCCTATGATATTTGCACAACAACAGAATCACCTTAGGACACATTTCCCTCAACTTATCCTTGTCATTAAGTGACACATGGCTGTACTACGATGTAAAATTAATACTTAAGACCTCAATGTAAAATCAATTCATCTTATATGATTAGAAAATAAGGGAGAAAAGAATACAAAAATATCTGCACTTTTCCACTACTCATTCTGTATTCCTTTTGCCCTCAGTAAGCACATCTGCTGGTCATGGTTTTTTTTACCTGGTGGGAGTAACCCAATCTTTCATTTATGGAGGGTCTGGGCCATTAGTAGTCCTGCCTAGATTGAGTTGATATAGTTTTCCTTTAACCTTAATCACACGGTATAGTAATATTAAGAGATGCCCTAAGGGATCACCCATCTTCCCGACACATTCTTCCTTGCCTCCATTGAGAAGTAGCAGTCAAATTTCTCCTTAGTAGTCAAGATCAGTCACCCCAGCCGGCACAGTAACTTGCTTCTTTGAATGTTCACTTGGAGGCATGAAGAGCTGAAAGTGCCCTGCTACAGTCTTAACTTTCAGTTCAGTGGAATCATTGTTTTATCTTCTGGTAGAAGCATCTCTGTATTTGGAACTAAGATCTCTATGACAGTAGAGCATAATGTCATGAAAAAAAAAAAGCAAAATTTTTGCTAGTGAATCACTATGGGCAATAGTGAGCGGTGCCACTCCCATTTCCATCCTTTGATTCCTAGACCCATGAATCCTGACTATGGGAGAAACAGCACCACATATTGTATACTCAACCACATAACATATAGTTGGCCCTCTCTGTCCATGGGCTCCACATCCACAGATTCAACCAGCTGTGGATCAAAAATATTTGTCAATCAGATTTCATCTTGGTATGGTTTGGCAGTGTCCCCACTCAAATTTTATCTTGAATCTTAGTTCCCATAATCCCCACATGTCATGGGAGGGATCTGATGGGAGGTAAATGAATCATGGGACCAGTTACTCCCATGCTGTTCTCATGACAGTGAGTGGGTTCATGAGATCTGACTGTTTTAAAGTGTGTTTTCCCCCTTTGCTCAGCACTTCTCTCTCCTGCCACCACGTGAAGAAGGATGTGTTTGCTTCCCCTTCCACCCCTATTGTAAGTTTCCTGAGGCCTTCCCAGCCATTGTGGAACTCAGAGTCAATTAAATCTCTTTCCTTTATAAATTACCCAGTCTTGGCTATTTCTTTATAGCAGGATGAGAATGGACTAACACATACATCTTCTGAACAAGTACAGACTTATTTTTCTTGTCATTATTTTCTAAACAATGCAGTACAACAGCAATTTACATAGCTACATTGTATTAGGTATCATAAACAATCCAGAGATGATTTAAAGGATACAGGATGATGTGCATAGGTCATGTACAAAAAACATACCACTTTACATCAGGAACTTGAGTATCCATGAATTTTAGTATCTGCAGGGGTCCTGGAACCAAAGCATGGATACTGACTTACAACTGTTCACGCTTCTGGAGCAACTTGCCCAGATCCTGCAGGTATTGCCACCTAGATGGCAATGTAACTGAGTCTTCAAAAAGTCATTCCCCAGTTCTATCAAACCAGCTGCTTCAGGATGCTAGGGAATATAGTAAAACTGTTGAATTCCATGATGATGGATCAATTGCCACACTTCTTTTC
>PVKV010028991.1:0-24218 GCA_004027835.1 Alouatta palliata | reverse complement strand
ACTTTGGGAGGCCGAGGCGGGTGGATCACGAGGTCAAGAGATCGAGACCATCCTGGTCAACATGGTGAAACCCCGTCTCTACTAAAAATACAAAAATTAGCTGGGCATGGTGGCACGTGCCTGTAGTCCCAGCTACTGGGGCGGCTGAGGCAGGAGAATTGCTTGAACCCAGGAGGCGGAGGTTGCGGTGAGCCGAGATGGTGCCATTGCACTCCAGCCTGGGTAACAAGAGCTAAAACTCCGTCTCAAAAAAAAAAAAAAAAAAAAGGCTGACCGGAGGCTGTGGCTCATACTTGTAATCCCAGCAGTTTGGGAGGCCAAGGCAGAGGATCGCTTGAGCCCAGGAATTTGAGACCAGCCTGGGTATCATAGTGAGACCTCCTCTCTACAAAAAATACAAAAATTAGCCAGGGCAGGGTGGCGGGTTACTCAGGAGGATGAAGTGGGAGGATCGCTTGAGACTAGGAGGCAGCAGCAAGCTGAGATGGCACCACTGCACTCCAGCCTGGGTGAAAGAGCACGACTCCGTCTCAAAACAAACAAAAAACAGTCTGAAGTAAGACATTGGATGTACACTGTTATACTGCACAAGCATGAGATAGGATTAAATACTAGCTTTATATATATATTTGTGTCTGTGTGTGTGAAACGGGGGTCTCTGTTGCCCAGGCTGGAGTGCTATGGCGAGATCTTGGCTCCACTTCCCGGGTTCAAGTGATTGTCCTGTCTCAGCCTCCCGAGTGGCTGGGACTACAGGCACCTGCCACCACGCCTGGCTAACTTTTTTGTGTTTTCAGTAGAGATGGAGTTTCCCCATGTTGGCCAGGCTGGTCTCAAACTCCTGACCTCTGGTGATTCACCTGCTTCAGCCACCCAAAGTGCTGGAATTATAGGCGTGAGTCACCCCACGCCTGGCCTAGCTTTATATTTTCATATTTGAGTTGGCACTTCCCCATTTTGCATGATCCTGACTGAAATTAGGAAATTAGATTATATCTGCATTTTATAGGCAAATGACTACAACTTGAAATATTTGGGGGCCTGTCTCTGTGAATTCCCTTTGCTGGGGCTAGAACCCTCATCCATGACTGTTACCTCTCAGGAGGCAGCAAATTTTCCGTGGAGAATAATTGCATTTCCACTGAAATTCTGTCTTCCCCGTGATGTGCTCATGCCCTCTCCGGCTCACCCCCATGGTCCTTCCCCGGCTCTGCTTCCTGGGCCAGGCCCTCTTTGCTAATTCTGTGCAGCATTGCTGTCGTCTTTGGCATTCTGATCCTCGGCTATCGCTTCGGATCCACCTACTCACTCGCTGCCCTCCCTGAGTTCTGAATCGTTCTGTGTTTCCACCTCTCTTCTGGACATGCCAGTCCCTCATTCAACATGTCAGAACGACATTTAATTTTCACCCCAAGCTGTGGCTCCTTCTTACCTGGATCTTCTGTTTAATCCCAGGAAGCAGAACCTGAAAGTCAATCTGGAATCCTCCCTCTCCCTCATACCCTTCTCCCAGCCTCCGCATCCCGTCAGCCACTCACACACTAGCTGATTGTATTTGTTAAATGTCCCTAAAATTCTTCCTTTCTGTGCCTATTTTGTCTCATCTAGACTGTTGGAGCCATTTCCTGGCTTCCTCTTCCAAGTCCTACTGTGCCTGCTGCAGTCTAAACTCCTATATTCAGCCTTCAAGCCTTGGGGTGATCTATCCTTGGGCTAGCTCTAGTTTCATCCCTCACCAACTCCAGTTTCCTTGTGCCCCACCCACTCCTACCTTGCCCTCAAGCAGCACAAATCCACCTGATTCTTGGATATCTCCATGTCTTTGCATTAGCTGTTACTAGCATAATGTCCCCTCTCATTCTTTATTTAGGGGGCAGAGTCACGCTCTTACACCCAGGCTGGAGTGCAGTGGTTCAACAGCATGCCCAGATAATTTTTTAAAATTGTTTGTAGAGATGGGGGTCTCAGTATATTACCCAGGCTCCCTCTCATTCTTCCAGACTATAAACCCCCAGGCACAGTGCAAATTTAGGCTGTGTTTTTGTTCATTTTGGTTCTCCAGCTCCAGGCACAGTGTGGGCTTGATGTCTGTTTGAAAGAATAAAATCCATGTGTTTTACTTTAATCATTTGAACAAAGCAAAATTTTATAACTCTACTTTTCCAGTTCCTTGGGTGCAATTCAGTCAGCTGTTTTGAATAATTACCCGGAGATAACAGTTAAGGTGCCGACCTTGTGTGGCTGTGTTTGTGTGTGTGTTTCACCTGTCAGTTTTTGGTATCTGGGAATGACATTTTTCTTTGCACTGGGACGTCAATTGTATCTAAAAACTATGTTCCTAAAAGGAATAGGAAATATGAATGAATAGGTCAGAGTTCTCTACTCCAGGCAGTTTTCAAACCATATTTGGTAATGTTGATTTAAAATGGCTCAACGAAAAAGCACCCCAAGTATAATCATGGAAAATGCTAGTACTGCTTTGTATATAGCAATATATTGTTAAGAGAATTTTCACTGAAATTATGTTAATCACAGGGAAAGACTATAACTTCTCTCTTGGTTTGTTTTAACAGGATCAGTTTGACAACTTAGAAAAACACACACAGTGGGGAATTGATATTCTTGAGAAATATATCAAATTTGTGAAAGAGAGGACAGAAATTGAACTCAGCTATGCAAAGCAACTCAGGTAAGTTGATATTGAAAAACCCTATTTGTTAACTGCAAAATGATGTCAGGATAACGTATATTCTCATGTTATAGTATAAGTGTATCATATTTTAAATATTTTTCCTTTTATGTAAGGTAATATTTCAATAGAAGTGATTGTTTTTCATACAGAAAATTAATTTTCTTAGAACATTAAAAGTAAAAACTAAGTTACTGCTTTAAGGCCCAGCTTTTTTCAACAGGATATTTGCTGAGTTTCGGAGCAGCTTGTTTTTCAGTAAATTTTTTATTGAAATATGTTAATAACATGTACAGAGAAGCATACAAATCATAAGTGTGCAGCTCCATGAATTTTGACAGTGTGAACACACTCATGTAACTGGGCACCCAGGTCAAGAAACAGACCAGCCCGGGAGGCCCCCCGGCCCCTTCTAGCTCCCCACTCTCCCCACAACGGTAACTATTCTCCTGACTTCTAACCACATGGATTAGTAGTGCCCACTTTTGAACTTTACATGAGTGTAATCATTTGGTATGCATTCTTGTGTATCTGGCTTCTTTTGTTCCACATTACGTTTATGAGATTCACTATGTGGTAGCATGTGGTGGGAGTCTGCTATTTTCATTGCTATGGAGTATTTTGGTCTATGAATGCACCAGAACTCATCCGTTCTGCTGTTACTAGGCAATTTGGTTGTTTCCAATTTAGGCATATAATGAGTAGCACTCCAACGAGCATTACTGTACAAAACTTTTTGTGGGTATCTGAACACATTTCCTAGGATCTACCTATGATTTGAATTGCAAGGTCACAGGCTAGTCATATGCTTAGCTTTAGTGGATAGTGTTAAACCATTTTCCAAGGTACTTGTACTAATTCACACTACCTCCATTAATATGTTGAGGGGGCCTATAGAACAATATTTTAAAAGTACTTTGGGCCGGGCGCAGTGGCTCACGCCTGTCATCCCAGCACTTTGGGAGGCAGAACTGGGCAGATTGCCTGAGGTCAGGAGTTCAAGACCAGCCTGGCCAACATGGTGAAACCCCATCTCTGCTCAAAATACAAAAATTAACCAGGCGTGGTGGCGCATGCCTGTAATCTCAGCTGCCGCTTGGGAGTCTGAGGCATGAGAATTGCTTGAACCCAGGAGGCCAGAGGTTGCAGTGAGCCGAGATTATGCCACTGCACGAGATCACCAGCTTGGGTGACAGAGTGAGACATCATCTCAAAAAAAAAAAAAAGGACTTTGGGGCTAACGCCTGCAATCCAAGCAGTTTGGGAGGCCAATGAGGGAGGATTTCTTGAGCCCAGAGAGTTCAAGACCAGCCTGGGCAACATAGTGAGATCTCTGCCTCTATTTTTTTAAGTACTTTGGATCTCCTTACATCTTTGATGATGAGATTATCCAATAAATTTGTGTTTTTATAGAATATATTTAAAAGTTCTTAGGAGAACTAAGCTTGAACTTGAAGTGACATGCAAAATCTTTAATGATTTCTTGTGTAGTTGTAGTTGGTTTGTGGATATTGTTTTAAGGCTTGTTAAAGAGCTAGATGATTTTGATTTAGAAACATTTAGTTTTCTTTTCTTTTCTTTTTTTTTTTGAGCCAAGTCTCACTCTGCCACCCAGGCTAGAGTGCAGTGGTGTGATCTCAGCTCACTGCAATCTCCACCTACCAGGTTCAAGTGATTCTTCTGCCTCAGCCTCCCAAGTAGATGAGACTACAGGCACGCGCCACCATGCCCGGCTAATTTTTGTATTTTTAGTAGAGATGGGGTTTCACCATGTTGGCCAGGGTAGTCTCGAACTCCTGACCTCAGGTGATCCACCTGCCTTGGCCACCCAAAGTGGTGGGATTGCAGGCATGAGCCACCATGCCTGGCCCTTTTTTCTTTTTTCTTTTTTTTTAAAAAAACTTCCTTCAAGCTCCCTCACCCTTGAATTTTAATCCAAAGAGCATCTGCATAAGAGATATGTGTTCTTCTAGGGTTTCTGTTGTTGTTTCAGCAAGCTGGGATTACAGTTGGGAGCCACTGTGCCTGGCCTCAGATTTTGTTTTCATTGAGTGAATAACATGTAAAACATCGCACAATGAATTAATTTTTCTAAGTGGAGAATCCAGACTAGTGTCTAGTGTCCTGAGTGCATATCAGCCTTGTAAACACTCACGGCTTTTTGAAGTGAAAGTAGGAATAGCACTGGTCTGTTTCATGTTAATTATTTGAATATTGCACTGTTAGTCAAGCAGTGTTATCTTTCGTGTGAAAATGGGCTACAGGTGAGCTCTCTAGAGGGCTCCTGGTGTTCTTCCCATCGCAGTCTCCCTTGCTGGCCCCTCTTCTTCCCCTGCCTGTTTACATCACTGTGCCCAGCACCTGCTTCTCAGTCCTTCTCCCTTCCCAGTTTGTACTCTCCTGGTGACCTCAACTGTCTCATGGCTTTAGATATGACCCATATGACAACTCACAGATAGGGATCTCCAAGCCAGACCTCTCCCCTGAATTCCAGAAACAGCTTGCTCAAAATCTCCACTTGGAAATGTCTAAAAGAGTCTGAAATAAAACATGTCTGAAACTGAACACCTGATCTTCCCAACTTAAAAATCCACATGTTGGCCGGGTACGGTGGCTCATGCCTATAATCCCAACACTTTGGGAGGCCTAGGCAGGCGAATCATGAGGTCAAGAGATCAAGACCATCCTGGTCAACATGGTGAAACCCTGTTTCTACTAAAAATACAAAAATTGGCTGGGCTTGGTGGCGCACACCTGCAGTCCCAGTTACTCGAGAGGCTGAGGCAGCGGAATTACTCGAACCCAAGAGGTAGAGGTTGCAGTCCAGCCTGGTGACAGAGCAAGATTCCGTCTCAAAAATAAATAAATAAATAAATAAATAAATAAATAAATAAATAAATAAAATCCACATGTCTAGGCGAAGTGAAGTGGCACATACCTATAATCCCAGCATTTCAGGAGGCCGAGGTGGGAGGATTACTTGAAAGCCAGGAGTTGGAGAACAGCCTAAGCAGCATAGCAAGACCCTGCCTCTAAAAAGAATTTAAAAAAATTAGCCAGACATGGTGGCGCACACCTGTAGTCCCAGCTACTCGAGAGGCTGAGGAGGGAGGATGCTTGAGCCCAAGACGTTGGGGCTGCAGTGAGCCATAACTGCACTACTGCACTGCACCCTGGGCAACACAGAAACACCCTAAATCAAAAAAATAAAAATCTGCATTTCCATGGCCTAGATTTTCCTCCACTCACCTGAGGGTAGCTGCATCCTTCCTGGTTTAGGTAAAAAACTCTGGCATCAGCCAGGTGAGGGTGGATCACTTGAAGTCAAGAGTTCAAGACCAGCCTGGCCAACATGGTGAAACCCTGTCTCTGCTAAAAATACGAAAACATTAGCCAGTCCTGGTGGAGGGCACCTGTAATCTCAGCTACTCGGGAGGCTGAGGGAGGAGAATCACTTGAACCCAGGAGGCAGAGGCTACAGTGAGTTGAGATTGTGCCACTGCACTCTAGCCCGGGTAACAGAGCAAGACTCTATCTCAAAAACAAACAGGCTGGGCGTGGGGGCTCATGCCTATAATCCCAGCACTTTGGGAGGCCGAGGTGGGCAGATCACCTGAGGTCGGGAGTTCGAGACCAGCCTGACCAACATGGAGAAACCTTGTCTCTGCTAAAAATACAAAATTAGCCGGGCATAGTGGCACATGCCTGTAGTCCCACCTACTTGGGAGGCTGAGGCAGGAGAATCGCTTGAACCCGGGAGGCGGAGCTTGCGCCATTGCACTCTAGCCTGGGCAACAAGAGTGAAACTCTGTCTCAAAACAAACAAACAAGCAAACAACAACACACCCTGGCATCATCATCTCTGGCTCCCCTTTTTTCTCTCACACTCCCCCATCCAAGCCATCAGGAAATTCTGGCTGCTCTACAGATTTATCCAGGATCTGACACTTGTTATCACCTCCACTGCTGCCACTGTGGTCCATGTCACATGGCCCATGTGGTCCATTAATCTTTTGCCTGGTTATTATGAATCTACTAACTTGTTTTCCTTATTCTACCTGTATCCCCTATTCCCTGATTTCTGCAAAGCAGCCAGATGACAGTACTCCTCTGTTCTAAATTCCAGTGTATCTCCATTTCATTCTGAGTAAACCCAAAAACCTTACAGTGAATGTCCTACAAAACCCTGTATAATCTGGTTCCCACACCTTTGTGACATCATGTTTTAACTCGCTTCCGCCTTCTCTCTGCTGTAACCATACAGAGGCCTCCTTCCTGTTTCTTGTACATGCCAGGCATTCCCTCACCCGAGAGGCATTGCGCTGACCCTTCCGTACAGATACCACCTCTGTTCTTCCCCGTGCTCTACGTAGCTGACTCCCTCTCCTCCTTCCAGTACCTGCTCAGTGAGGCCTGCCTCATCCCCTAGCCCACTTAGCCTGCTTTGCTTTTCACTTTTCCTATATTACCGGTAACTTTCAACCATTTTATATAATTTTTTCATTTATTTATTTTTGAAAATTGATAAAATATCTACTTCTATATAATTTGTATATAAAATTGTATATATTTATGATGTACAACATGATGCTTTCAAATACGTTAACCCTGCAGAATGCCCAAATCGGGTTAATTAACATATGCATTACTGCACAAACTTAATTTTTTTTTGAGGTCAGATCATTAAAAGTTACTCTTCTAACAATTTAGCAGCTTCCCTCCTTCCCTCCCCTCCCCTTCCTTCCTTTTCTTCTTTTGAGACAGGGTCTCAACTCTGTGACCCAAGGTGGAGTGCAGTGGCATGATCTTGGCTCAACTCCACCTCCTGGGCTCAAGTGATCCTCCCACCTCAGCCTCCCCAGTAACTGGGACCACAGGAATGCACTGCCACACCTGGCTAATTTTTGTATTTTTTGTAGAGACGGCATTTCACTATGTTGCCCATACTGGTCTTGAACTTCTGGGTTCAAGCAGTCCTCGCACTGAGGCCTCCCAAAGTGCTGGGATTACAGGTGTTAGCACCTGGCCCAGGAATTTTCAAGTATACAATACACTGTTATTAACTGAAGATACCATGTTGTACAATAGATCTCTTGAACTTATTTCTTCTAATAAACAATTTTGTCTCACTTGAACATCTCCCGAAACCATCCCATAGAAATCTCCTGTGTATTATATTTTCTGCTCATTGTCTCCTGTGTCCTCTCAGCTAGAATGCAAGCCCCTTAAGGGTGGGAATCTTTGGGTAGTGTTCATTCATGTATTATAGTGCGGAACAATGCCTGGCACATAGTAGGTACTCACTAAATATTTGTAGATTGAGTAAATCGGTAGGGTACAGGCCTAAGATATTTAGCCAGCTTTGCTTTATGGGGAACTATGTGTTTGCACCGGCCTGTGAGAGCTGATGAGGCTTTAACAACAATAAGTAGAACAACAGCGTGCCAGCCGAGTCTCAATCACTGGGGATGCTTTAATGAATGAGACACAGGAAGTGGCTGAACCTGGAGTGCTCACCTTCTCACAGCAGAAAGCGGAACTGCATGCAAATTAGCAAAGAATCCCAGCATTTAAAGATAGCATTTATGACTCCAAATATGTAAATGCAGTGATGCGATAGAGAATGAAGTTGGGGGCGGTTCCTTACTTAGGCTGGTCAGGGAAAACCCATTGCTTGAGAAGTGAATCACCAAAAGAAGCCAGCCATGGGAGGATGTGGGGGGAGCGAGTGCAAAGGTCCCGAGATGGGAACACGTACGAGGAATAGAAAGGCCAGTGTGGCTACAGCACATTCAACAGACACTTGTTTGAAATAGTAATGTGATGTTGAAAAATCAATGTTGGCCGGGCGCGGTGGCTCACCCCTGTAATCCCAGCGCTTTGGGAGGCCAAGGTGGGCAGATTATGAAGTCAAGAGATCAAGACCATCCTGGTCAACATGGCGAAACCCAGTCTCTTGTAAAAATACAAAAATTAGCATAGCATGGTGGCACATGCCTGTAGTCCCAGCTATTCAGGAGGCTGAGGCAGAGAAATCGCTTGAACCCAGGAGGCGGAGGTTGCAGTGAGCCGAGATCATGCCACTACACTTCGGTCTGGGCAACAGAGCAAGATTCCATCTGAAAAATAAAAAAATCAGTGTGACCTTTGGGAGAGACATGTATCATTAAATAATTTTTTTTCTGCATTGCAGGGGGAAATGCTATCTTGTTTTAGACATAAACTTATATGAGACTTTGATTCTTTTTTATTTTATTATTATTATTTTAAGTATATTTTTTATTGCATTTTAGGTTTTGGGGTACATGGAAAGAACATGCAAAATTGTTGCATTCCTGTCGGTCAGGTCTTAGCATGGTTCAAATCCATCCACTGCTTGGTTTTTTAAATAAAGATTTATTGGAATGTTGCCATGCCTGTGCATATTGTCTGCGGCCACTTTTGCGAGGCCATTGGCAGTTGAGTAGTTGCTAAAGAGATGCAGTTACCTGCAAGTCTGAAATATTTACTCTCTGGTCCTTTACAGAAAAAGTTTGCCAGCCCCTGCTGTAGATCGCTGTCTCTTCAAGGTAGTATAGGTTGAAATTCCTAATATTTTTTTCTAAGTGTGACAAACCTAATATTATTTTATTTACTTTTGAGACGGAGTCTGCGTCACCCAGGCTGGAGTGCAGTGGCATGATCTCCGGTGCCTTTCTCAGAAGCTGTGGCCCCTGACCCTCCATCAGTAGAGTAGCAGGGCCTGCTCAGCCTCACCCTCACTGCTGCCTTCTGTTACCATACTGATCTTTGTCAACTTGATACCTAACAATTGGTACATCTAGGTCTTAAATTGCTTTTCTCTTAGCATGAATGGGGTTGAACACCATTTGATACATTTGAGCCGTTTATGCTTTTAAAAAGTGAACCATTCAAGTCTTGGTCTGTTTTTAATTGTAGCTCATTGTATATAAAGGGAAATTAAATAGAAATCATTTTACACAACATATTCCATATTGTATATATTAGATAGATATATAAAGAAATGGATTTAAACTTAACAGTATAAACGACAGTACAGCAAAACTGAGGGATTTGCTAAATTTTAAATAGTAAACTCTTGGGCTGGGTGTGGTGGCTCATGCCTGTAATCCAAGCACTTTGGGAGGCTAACGGGGGCAGATCACCTAACATAGGAGTTTTTGAGACCAGCCTGGCCAACATGGTAAAACCCCATTTCTCTACTAAAAACACAAAAATTAGCTGGGTGTGGTGGTGCGTGCCTGTAATCCCAGCTACTCAGGAGGCTGAGGCACAAGAATCACTTGACCCTGGGATGCAGAGGTTGCAGTGAGCCAAGATGATGCCACTGCACTCCAGCCTGGGTGACAGACTCTGTCTCAGAAAATAAATACTAAATTTTTGTAAAATATGTCAGATTATGAAAAACTTGCAGGATGTCATTATTGTGTGCGTGTGTGTGTTTAATTCCATGTTTAAATTTTACACGGGCTCAATTGACTCACTGCTATGAAAGATAAGGAAAATAATATTTACATGTTTTGCTTCTTCCAGTTGAGTTACATGACTTGCTTCTGAAACCTGAAGCCCCCAGTTGGTTCGTCTTCATTCTGTGTTTGAATGTAGACTCTTCTCAGCACTTCTCTCTACTGCAGTCTCTCTCCTTGACTCTTGCTTAGCATTAAGGAAGGATATTTTCCCCCAGTTAGATCTTGGGACGTGTTCCCCAAGTTCCTTCTCGCTTGGGACTGCTACTATACAACACTTTGACTCGGTTGTTCTCTGGTCACAGTTTTTCTCTCAATGTGGCTGCATCGTCTTTTGATGAAAAAGTCTGGGGCCAGCCAGATGGTTTTCTCTGTAGGTAACATGGCTGTTCCTGAGCAGATACTTAGTTCAGCTTAGCGGTCTGATAACTTCACTAAGCAATGCCTTGGAACTGATCATCATTTCTCAGTTTTTCTTAGATTCTTTCCTGTGTGAATTCTATGCTTTGTTTATTTCAGGGGAACTTTGTTTGATTATGTCTGTTTTTTCTATTCTACTTACTGGGTCATATACTTAAGAGATACGACTTATCCTTACGTTTCATCTTCTTATTCTTTAGTTTCTTTTTTGATTGTTTTAGTTGTTTTCACATGATGGTTATTTCAAATCTTTCCTCTATTAAATTTGATATCCTCCCTCATTTATTGATGGGTTCTGTAGTGGTATGTTTTAGTCCTTAGTTCATTTCCTCAGCTCTGTGTCTTCCTTCTCATCCCATTTGATTTTATCCTGTAGTGTTAGGGTTTTTTTTTTTTTTTTTTTTTTTTGACAGAGTCTTGTTCTGTGGCCCAGGCTGGAGTGCAATGGCAGGATCTCGGTTCACTGCAACCTCTGCCTCCTGGGTTCAAGCGATTCTTCTGCCTCAGCCTCGTAAATAGCTGTTACAGATGTGCACCACCATACCTGGCTAATTTTTGTATTTTTAGTAGAGATGGGGTTTCACCATGTTGGTCAGGCTGGTCTAGAACTTCTGACCTCACGTGATCTGCCTGCCTCGGCCTCCCAAAGTGCTGGGATCATAGGCATGAGCCATAGCACCCGGCCACGGGATTCTTGATTTATTGCCTTTGTGTTTTTACTAAGTTTGTCCATAGTATATGAATAATCTGGAAGAGTGTGATTTTTGCTTATTTTTCTTATGTTTTCTTGCAGACTGGTTTTTTTCTTTTCCTTCTATATTACCTGTCATATCTTTCACCTTGCTTGTATTTATTGGTTTAATTTTTTTTTTTTTTGAGACAAGTCTCACTCACTCTGTTGCCCAGGCTGGAGTGCAATGGCGCCATTTCAGCTCACTGCAACCTCTGCCTCCCAGGTTCAAGCGATTTTCCTGCCTCAGCCTCCCAGGTAGCTGGGATTACAGGTGCACACCAGCATGCCTGGCTGATTTTTTTTGTTTGTTTGTTTTTGTTTTTTTGAGATGGAGCTTTGCTCTTGTTGCTTAGGGTGGAGTGCAATGGCACGATCTGGGTTCACTGCAACCACCGCCTCCTGGGTTCAAGCAATTCTCCTGCCTCAGCCTCCCAAGTAGCTGGATTACAGGCATGCAGTGCCACACCTGGGCAATTTTGTATTCTTAGTAGAGCTGGGTTTTCACTATATTGGTCAGGCTGGTCTCAAACTCCTGACTTCAGGTGATCCACCTGCCTCGGCCTCCCAAAGTGCTAGGATTACAGTCATGAGCCACTGTACCTGGCCCACGCCTGGCTAATTTTTGTATTTTTAGTACAGACGGGGTCTTGCCATGTTGGCCAGGCTTGTCTCAAACTCGTGACCTCGGGTGATCCGCCCACCTCTGCCTCCCAAAGTGCTGGGATTACAGGTGTGAGCCAACGTGCCTAGCCACATTGCTTATATTTAATAGGGGGCAATTTATCGAAGTGGTTGAGTTCAGACTTGAGTCCCAATGCCTGGGATGTAATCCTGGTTTTTCCACTTAACAGCAGTATGAATTGGGTCAAATTACTCTCGTTTCTTTTCCATCTGTAAAATGTGAATCATCGTCATCATCATCATCCTCATCCTCATCCTCATCCTCATCATCCTCACCTTATAAGGTTGCTGACTGGCTTAATGAGGTAGAGTGTCAAGGTCTTAGGCCAGCACCTGGTGCGTGTTTGTTTCTGCGTAAGCCGCATAGCGCCCTGTCTGCTCTGATGGAGTGTAGGTGAGTGTTCTTGCCACGCTTCCTTCCATTTCTGGTACCGCTGGCCTTTCCCTTTGAGTTCCACTTGAGGCTGGGGTGTCGTATGTTCTGCCTTGTTTGCTGAAAGCTGAGGACAGGTGTTTACAGAGTCGGGGTAGGGAAAGGGCCTGGCTTTGAGACTCGACTCTGTCATTCCTTCTGAAACTTTGTTAGAGATTCTGTTATGGGGTTTATGCCATTAGGGCAAAGATTTTCCTCATTGTATTAGTCCGTTTTCATGTTGCTGATAGAGACATACACGAGACTGTGAAGAAAAAGAGGTTTAATTTTACTTACAGTTCCACATGGCTGGGGAGGCTTAGAATCATGGCAGGAGTGCGAAAGCACTTCTTACATAGTGGCGACAAGGGAAAATGAGGAAGCAAAAGTGGAAACCCCTGAGAAACCCATCAGATCTCCTGAGACCTATTCACTATCACGAGACTAGCACGGGAAAGACCAGCCCCCATGGTTCACCTCCCCCTGGGTCCCTCCCACAACAATGGAGATTCTGGGAGATGCAATTCAAGTTGAGATTTGGGTAGGGACACAACCAAACCATATCCCTAATCCTGTGGAATCCCTGGGTTTGGGGTGAACCCCCAGGGCACTCAGCTTGGAGGCCTGGAAACTGGACTTCCCAGGGGTGAGCCCCAGCTCCTGCCCAAGGCCTTGTGTGGTCAGCATGGATGTCTTTCTCTCGGTTTTTCTGTCTCTATTCCCTGAACGCTTACCTCTCAGTTTATTCCTGTCTGAGTTGATTTTCAGGGTTAGTGGATGTATTTCTCTTCCTGTGATGGGGAGAAGGGAGTCAGCTTCCATTCTTAGCTGTCCCAGAATTTTGTTTCTCTTCTTGGTCATCACTTTCTAAAGTGTACGGACTGAGGTTAGACTCCTTTCTTCTTCTTTTTTTTTTTTTTTTGAGACGAGTCTCATTCTGTCACCCAGGCTGGAGTGCAGTGGCACGATCTTGGCTCACTGCAATGTCTACCTCCTGGGTTTCGATTCTCCAGTCTTAGCCTCCCGAATGCCTGGGGTTACAGGCACCTGCCACCACACCCAGCTAATTTTTGTATTTTTACTGGAGACAGGATTTCACCATGTTGGTCAGGCTGGTCCCGAACTCCTAACCTCGTGATCAGCCTGCCTAGGCCTCCCGAAGTGCTGGGATTACAGGCATTGGCCACTGCACCCAGCTTCTTCATTTTTTTAAAGAAATTTTCTGCTGTTAAAATTTTCCTGGCTTTTATTTTTTCACCTTTTGTTGTTGGGAAAGTGCAATTCTCTGGCTGGATTTTATTCTGCCATCTTGATCCAGAAATCTTGTGGTGAGCTTAAAAAAAAAAAGAGTGAAAAAAAACCGAAACAAAACATTCCTGGGCTCCACCCTGGACCTTCTGTTGCAGAGGGTCTGGAATAGGGCCGAGTATTTAATTTTTGAAACCTTCTTGTGGTTCTTCGAATCAGCCAGGTCTAAATCCACCAGCCTGATAAAAGGATGTTTATTTTTTCTTTTGCCTTTTAGTTAGACTACCTGAAAAACAGGTTGAGATTCTCTACCTGAAAACACATCAGATTTCTCAGAAAGACCCCATAAATTGAAAGATTTTTTTAAAGTGGTTTATTTGCTTGTTCATTTTTTAAATAACATAATATAAATAAGGCAAAAAGTTTGTCCCAAGAGAACAGCAATGGAAAGTTGATCTTTTTTTGTAATAGTACTTGAGAGAAATATCCTTAGAAATGAAGTTCACTTCTAGATCTTTTTAGCTTTTAGATTTATGCTGGTATTTATAGAGTGAATTATTCATTAGTGCTTTTAAGAGGCACTTTGAATGCTATATATGCCAGCATTGTCAAAGTGATTCCCATTTATCAGAACTCAGTGGTCTTTACAGAATATCACCTGCACGGGATCGAATTTAATCCTGTTTAGGATTTGACTGATGAAAGAAAACTATAAAGAGTACCGGTTTTACCAGTATCAGAAGATTCAGATTCAACTGAGGTGTCCTTCAACTAGATATACAATTTACATGATTTTTATGGCTGCTAAGGACTGGAAGGAAGCTAAAAAGAAAATGTGGATTTAACATTGTGAAATAATTTTTATATGAAGTGTGAATTTAGAAGTGGTATTTTCAATTTATAAGTTACAGGTAACATAAGAAATGATTAATATTTAAAATCATACAGTAGTCTGGGCACGGTGGCTCATACCTATGATTCCAGCACTTTGAGAGGCTGAGATGGGAGGATTGCTTGAGACTAGGAGTTTGTGACCAGCCTCAGCAACACGACAAGACTCTGTCTCTACAGAAAAAAAATAATAAAAATGAGCCGGGCATGGGGGTGTGCACCTGTGATCCTGGCTACTTGGGAGGCTAAGGTGGAAGGATCCCTGGGACCCAGGAGTTCGAGGTTGCAGTGAGCCCTGATCGTTCCACTGCACTCCAGTCCAGGTGACAGAACAAGATCCTGTATCTAAAGAAAATTAAAATAAATAAAAATGAATTTTTAAATAAACTATGCACTAAAAGTATTTCACATGCAGCCACTAGGCTTTTCCGATGCTCTGATCTCCCGTATGTGCTGCTCTCAATATATTTGCTAAATAACCCATTGATTACATAGTCATCTGTTTTGCACACACTTGCCTTGCATTCTTGATCCTTGTGGTGGTGTTTTTACTACATCTGTCATTTAAGGAGTGGTTGTGATAACAAGCCAACTCAAAGACCTGTACTTTGCTTTCGACATAAAATATTTATCTTTTTTGCATTGTTTTTTCTCCAAGGGACATTCTTTAAGGAAGTAATGGCTTTTTCACATTCTTTTGGATCTAGAATTATTAAACACTGCTGTGTATCTGCAGTATCAGCAGAGAAAGCATGTCATAGTTTATATGCGGAAGTATATGCCGGCATGATCGCAGTCTTCAATTAAGTACATTTTTCTTTCATCAGTTAGTCTAATTATAATTTTTAAACTATTATATACATGTGTCCTTTTTTTGAATAATTGCAACAGTTGATGTTCTACTGGATGTTATCTAGGCCCTCAGAATTTCAAAACAAGAAGGACAATGGAGGTCATGTCGTCCAACCCCTGCTGACATACAGATTAGGAACAGGAAGCACAGACTGGCTCATTTGCTGAGGTCATGCTGTCCGGGCACATGGTCTCTTCATTCCCAGAGCAGTTCCCTTTGTACTAAAGCCAGGGGCCTCTCCCATCATCTAGTAGCATTTGTTACAGATGAAACCACATGTCATTTGGTATGCAAAAGTACCATGATCAAAATTGTAAATTTGTTATTATACATTTTTCTAGGCACATTTGTAGATTTGGGGGAAGTAGAAGAAATAGAAGTAAAATGTGAAATAACAAAGAGGAATAGCAACAGGGAATTAACAAGGAAGTGAACACTGAGATGCTGACACATGGAGAGTTCCTACTGTGGATTACTGCTCAGCATGCTGTCGCTATTTCTTGGCCAGGTGCAGTGGCACTTGGCGGGGCCAAGGCGGGCGGATCACCTGAGCTCAGGAGTTCGAGATCAGCCTAGTCAATATGGTGAAACCCATGTTTGTAGCCCAGCTACAAAAATTAGCTGGGCGTGGTGGTGCGTGCCTGTAATCCCAGCTACTTGGGAGTCTAAGACCGGGGAATCACTTGAACCCAGGAGGCGGAGGTTGCAGTGAGCCAAGATCACGTCACTGCACTCCAGCCTGGGCAACAGCATTATTCCGTCTCAAAGAAACAGGAAAACGTGCTATGGCTGTTTCTCTAACTATGGTCACCTAAAGTCAGGACCCAAGAGAAATCAGTCAGTAGGACCAATGTTGGTGAAACTTTTGTTTTTTGGGGTTCCCCCCCCATGATTACCTCTTAGTTTTTGTGTCTTTTTGAGAATATAAAGAAAAATATTTAGATTCTTAACCTGGAGATAAGATTAGGAAGGGAAACTGGATGATTTTGGCTCATCTGAACGTGTTCAATGCAAACCTGCTAGGCAGGGTAAAGGGTTTTCTGGTTAAATGCCTTAGCATCAACATCCCCAAAATATTGTCTCAATTTCCTTCAAGAGGACTTATTCACAGGTCATTTTCATGTGCTGTCTGGTAGAGCAGCCACACAGCCTTAGAAACATGCCCCTGGCACTTTGATTTTTAATTTAAATATTTGGACACAGTTTTCCTTGGATTTGGAGCAGTAATGTCCCAACTCAGGGTGACCACGAGAGAATGGTGGCCCGATGAGGAAAACACCTCAGTGCTACAAATGAAAGCTGCTATACTGCCAAGCGCGGTGGCTCACACCTGTGATCCCAGCACTTTGGGAGGCCAAGGCAGGCAGATCATTTGAGGTCAGGAGTTCAAGACCAGCCTGACCAACATGGTGAAACCCCGTCTCAATTAAAAATACAAAAAAATTAGCCTGGCATGGTGGCATACACCTGTAGTCCCAGCTACTCGGGAGGCTGAGGCAGGAGAATTGCTTGAACCCGGGGAGTCAGAGGTTGCAGTGAGCTCAGATTGCACCACTGCACTCCAGTCTGGGCGACAGAGTGAGACTCCATCTCAAAAAAAAAATAGAAAGCCACTGCATATTTACACATGGTCCGTCCTCTCCAGTTGAATACTTCTGTTCTTATTTACTCTGCCTTTGAGACAAAAGATGAAAAGCCATGCAAGTGCTTAATAACAGGAGCTTCATCACGCATACTGAAAGATTGAAGGAAATGGATTTCAGCTGTGGACATTTTTTGTTTTAAAACGTGTAACAAAAGCACTAATGTCATCTTTCATTCCTGATTTCTTAATTATCTTTCTCTATAAAGCTGACATGTCTGCATTTTTATTTTAGGAATCTTTCAAAGAAGTACCAACCTAAAAAGAACTCGAAGGAGGAAGAAGAATACAAGTATGTTTACCATTAAAAATTGTCTGGTAATGCTCACATGCCATTGATGCTGACACACAGAAAGGAGAAATACATGTCCATCAAAATAAGTTGCATTTCCCATTCATTTTGTGTCACTTTTTAAATGCGGGGAGAGAACAATAAAAACATAATTCACTTTTCCTATGTGGAGTCACTGGAGCTGTGCCAGATTGTTTCAATTAAAGTAATTAGGAAAACTTTAGAGTGTAATTAAGCGAAAACAGGAAGTATGGAATCTGCATCCTGGAGTCTTGATTTGGTTTGGCACTGTGAGGAGTACCTGCCATCCTAGTCATTCATCCAAGAAATATGTCCATTTCAGTCAGCAGTAAAGGCGTCTTAACACTCAGCAGCTCAAGTATTGTGTCACTAATGTAGATCTAAATATCCTTTACATTAGTACATATAGCATGTATATGAATTTTGGATTATATCTGGGCTAAGTATGAATGAAGCCAAATAGGACATTACACAGAACGCTTCAGTTTTGCAAAATGAAAAGTGTTTCAGTTGTAATTAATTCTGACCCATTTTGATGAGAACACTGGATGTGTAATGAATACTCAGGATCCTATGGGAGGTGGATGCCAATTAACCTCATTTTAATTAATATTTCCTTGGTGTAAAGCAGAATAAGAATGAATGTGGCTTTGTATGAAAAGCGTGGTGTGTGTTCTGTTCCATAGGTATACGTCATGTAAAGCTTTCATTTCCACCCTGAACGAAACGAATGATTACGCCGGGCAGCATGAGGTTATCTCCGAGAACATGGCATCACAGATCATTGTGGACTTGGCACGCTACGTTCAGGAACTGAAACAGGAGAGGAAATCGGTGAGCAAAATTTTATTCTTTTTCTTCCTACAAGATTGACCAAACACAGTGGGAATATCCCTAGAAGATTAAAATTAAATAAAACCATATAAGATGGTGAGTCTTAAACTTCACACCTTTGAGAATCATATAAAAGTTATGGTTCCCATCCGGGCATGGTGGTTCACGCCTGTAATCCCAGCACTTTGGGAGGCCGAGGGCAGATCACGAGGTCAGGAGTTCAAGACCAGCCTGACCAACATGGTGCAACCCCATCTCTAATAAAAATACAAAAATTAGCTGGGCGTGGTGGCGGGCGCCTATAACCCCAGCTACTTGGGAGGCTGAGGCAGGAGAATCACTTGAACCTGGGAGGTGGAGGTTGCAGTGAGTCGAGATGGTGCCATTGGACTCCAGCCTGGGTGACGAGCAAAACTCTGTATCAAAAAAAAAAAAAAAAAAAAATTAGTGCTTATAAGTAGGTCAAAAAAAATGGAAAGATGTCCCCAGTTAAATGCATTCTGTTCCTTGGCTCATTCATTGCTATCTAATGAAGCAGACGTTAGTGCTCCTCTTACCACCATGACCATCTTTTCATAAACAGGTCTTGTTGTTAACCAAACAGAAAAATGTCCGCTCAAAGTATATTCTTAGTTACGATTTTGCCTTCAGGGATTTATCTTTAAGCCATGGTCTGTATCTTTGTACTTTGATTACATGTGTAGTACAGAATAATTTGTTACTAGTAATAAAGTAACCACGCTGCAGTGATAAACTTTTTTTTTTTTTTTTGAAACAGAGTGTCACTCTGTTGCTCAGGCTGGAGTGCAATGACACAATCTTGGCTCACTGCAACCTCCACCCCTCAGGTTCAAGCGATTTTCCTGCCTCAGCCTCCAGAGTAGCTGGGATTACCGGCATGCACCAGCACACCTGGCGAATTTTTGTATTTTTAGTAGAGTTCTAGTTGGCCAGGCTGGTCCCCAGTTCCTGACCTCAGGTGATCCACCTGCTTTGGCCTCCCAAAGTGCTAGGATTATAGACATGAGCCAACAGGATTGCTATGGCTTCTGCTGAAATGGAGGTGACATTAAATAATAATGACAAAGTGATTATTTAATTGCAATTATGGTAGTTGCCACAAAGTAAGAGTACGTGCTAAAAGAACATACCATAGGATTCCTGACATGCTCATGCTCTGGGGTCAGGAAGGGGCTTCACAGTTAAGGCTACTTAACAAGACTTGAGGGATGAGTAGGACTTGCCTGGAACAAGCATTCAATAGAGAGCAGCCAGGGCCCTGGGGCAGGAAGGTATTTGAAAACATCTCAGTTTAGTTCTTTCTGAACTAGAAATGTGTAGCATCTGGCCTTGGATAGGTTTAAAAGTCAGGAAGAGACAGATGCCTTAAGATCAACCCATTGGTTTAAAACAACACCACTGTGCCGATAAACAGATGAATTTTCATCTGTTCACATTAGCGCAATGGCTCTCAACTAGGGACAGTTTTGCTCCCTACTCCAGCAACACCTGTCAACATCCAGAGATTGGTTGTTTCAGGGATTGCAGCTCAGGGGCTGCTACTGGTATCTAGAGAGCAGAGGCCAGGGAGGCAGCTAAACATCCCGCAGTGAATGCCCAGGAGAGCTCCATAACAAAGAGTGGCCTGGCCCGAAATGTCTCTAGTGCTGAGCGTGAGAAACCCTGCGCTAGAGCACTAAATGAGATGACAACCCCTGCTCGACCATTCATTAACAATTTCTTTAGTGACAGAAGGATGCAGTGAAACAATACTAAGGTTCAGAATGAAGTACAAATATCTAATATAATGATAACATAAATACAGTCAATCTTAACATGATCTTGGACTGCTTCCCTGGACCCTGAACTTCCCTTGACCTGCAAAGGTTTATATTTTCTTCCTGTTTGGTTTCTTTTCTCAATGCTTTGTTTCTCTTTTTTTTTTCTGAGAGGGAGTCTCACTGTGTCGCCCAGGCTGGAGGGCAATGGCACAGTCTCGGCTCACTGCAACCGCCACCTCCCGAGTTCAAGTGATTCTCCTGCCTCAGCCTCCCGAGTAGCTTGATTTACAGGCACACACCACCACACCCAGCTAATTTTTTATATTTTTGGTAGAGATGGGGTTTCACCATGTTGGCCAGGCTGGTCTCACACTCCTGACCTCAAATGATCCACCTGTGTCGGCCTCCCAAAGTGCTGGGATTTTAAGCGTGAGCCACTGCGCCCCCTCATATTCCTTTGCTGCGTTATGACCAAGTTGTTTTATATTTTATTTACTCAGTGTTAATCATGACTTTTTTATAGTCAGTCATATCTGTATTTTGGATTTAGTCCCTTTTGTTAATCAAAAATTATAGTAATTTATGGAATAAATTATAGGAGGTACAGATCCACGTTAAATGTCTTGCAATACATAGTGTTCCTTTTATTTTCAGGAGAACTGCAAGTACAGGTTTCTGAGTCAGACGTTCTGTTGGGAGGAGCTGTAAACATGCTCTTCTGAAACATTCTGTAATTAAATCAAAACGACATTTTAGAAAATCACGAAACATTTTGAAATACTAGAAAGAATATCAGTAAACTAATGTGTGTATTTGTGTTATTTTATTTATTTAATTTTTTTTGAGATGGAGTCTCACTCTGTTTCCTGGGCTGGAGTGCAGTCGTGCAAACTCAGCTTAGTGCAGCCTCCGCCTCCTGGGTTTCAGCCATTCTCCTGCCTCAGCCTCCTGAGTAGCTGGGATTATAGACACCCCGCCATGCCCGGCTAATTTTTGTATTTTTAATAGAGCTGGGGTTTCACCATGTTGGCCAGGCTGGTCTCGAACTCCTGAGTTCAGGTGATCTGCCCGCTTTGGCCTTGCAAAGTGCTGGTATTACAGATGTGAGCCACTGCACCTGGCCCGTTTGTGCTATTTTAATATAATGCCTCACAGGCATTTTTTTCTTTCTTTCCTTTTTTTTTTTTGAGACAAAGTCTCATTCTGTTGCCCAGGCTGGAGTGCAATGGTTTGATCATGGCTCACTTATCCTCAACCTCCTGGACTCAAGTGATCCTCCTATCTCAGCCTCCCAAGTAGCTGGGACCACAGGCATGTGCCACCATGCTCAGCCAATTTTTAAAAATTGTGTAGAGACAAGGTCTTGCTGTGTTGCCCAGTCTGTTCTAAAACTCCTGGATTCAGGTGCTTCTCTCACCTCAGCCTCCCAAAGTGCTGGGATTATAGGCATAAACCCCTATGCCTGGCCTATTTTTTCTTTTCTGCATAGTTGTTGCCATTATTTTGAATGAGTAAATAATGAATTAGCATTATGGTGTACTAATCACTGTAATTTAAAAAATTATTCCAGTAATATTGGAGACCAGGTGTAGTGGCTTACACCTATAGTCCCAGCACTTTGCGAGGCTGAGTTTTTAGCCTTGTGCTTGTTATAGATTATAATAGCTAACCTCAATTGCATTTTCACAAGTTAACCTTCACATTATCCTTGGGGAATGTGGACTGCTAGTTTTCTAGATTTTACCTAAGATAAGGATCCTGGAGCACAGGAAGGTGAAGTGAGCTGGGCGTGTTGCTCTGTGGTGGAGCTGGGTGTCCCACCCAGGCTGCCTCCTTCCTGAGGCAGTGTATATGTGCATGCATGGTTTTGTTGCCATTGAGTTTTTTTCAACATACCTTCAAGGATGCTGGTGTAAACAGTAGGATTATCTTAATCTGCAGCTAGCCTTAGAAAAAGAACTATTTGGCCAGGCGCAGTGGCTCACCCCTGTAATCCCAGCACTCAGGAGGCCCAGGTGGGCAGATCACTTGAGGTCAAAAGTTCAAGACCAGTCTGGCAACATGATAAAACCCTTTTCTCCTAAAAATATAAAAATATATTTTAAAAAATTAGCTGGGTATGATGGTGCATACCTGTAATCCCAGCTACTCAGGAGGCTGAGGTATGAGAATCCCTTGAACCTGGGAGGTGGAGGTTGCAGTGTGCTGACATGGCACCACTGCAACTCCAGCCTGGGTGACAGAGTGAGACCCTGTCTCAAAAAAAAGGAAAGAAAAGAAAAGGAACTATTTAAGACCTTCTCATGATAACCAACATTTCTCCTTTAGAGCTTTTACTTTTGGCTCCCCTGACTTTACTTAGTAAACACTAATTTTTGTAAGGATGACTCTTAACATTGGAATGCTATCATTTCTGTCTTCTGGTGAGGTTAATTATTGGCAGACGTAGCATAACAGAGTTAGAACTCAAATCCAGGTCTTCTGAGGCCAGATTCAGTCGCCTTCCCACTGGGCTGTGATGCGGGGCTGGCAGCATACTTTAGGTCCGTCTTAAAGGATGGAGAAAGGCCATGTAAGTTCTGTGTTCACAGAGCAGGAGCCTCCTGCTTGGTGGTGGGCAGAGGAAAGGAAGGACACAAGATTTTCAGCCAACAACCCTGCTCAGGATTCCTGGCAGCTCTGCCCTAGGCAGGTTATGGAAACTCTTTGAGTATCCACTTATGCATCTGTAAGCTGAGGCTGATCATAGCCACCTTAGGGAGTTGTGGGGACGATTGTGAGAAGACAAATATGTACCTCATAGCACAACGTTCAGGTATACTGATATATAGGTGCTGCGTATGCGATTTCTCTTGCTGTAATCATTCTGTTCCTCAATCCAGAAACTCAGTTCCACCCCAGAGCTTCTTGATCAGGGTTTGTTATGGAAAAAGGAGCATGTTGGCCAGGTGTGGTGGCTTACGCCTATAATCCAAGGACTTTGGGACACCGAGGCTGGCAGATCACCTGAGATCAGGAATTCAAGACCAGCCTGGCCAACATGGCGAAACCCCATCTCTACTAAAAATACAAAAATTAGCTGGGCGTGGTGGCATGCACCTGGAATCCCAGCTACTCGGGAGGCTGAGGCAGAAAAATCGCTTGAACCTGCGAGGCGGAGATTGCAGTGAGCCGAGACTGTGCCACTGTACTCTAGCCTGGGTGACAGAGCAAGACTCCATCTCAATCAATTAATCAGTAAATAAATAAAATGTGGAATTGGTTGATGGCATAGGAAACAAGCTGCTTTTAACATTTTAAACCCAGCTACTATTTCTCATGACTGACTAGAAATAATGCTTTACTTAAAGTACCATCCTTAACTATCAGCATAGTACACATGGGGTCATTTGATACAGTGGCAGGATCCTGGCTGCCCAAAGGGATGATTTAGAATTTATAGGATTACTCCTGGATCTCATTACTGCATGTAGAAAGAATGCCCAAGTTCAGTGGAGAATATTGGTGGAAAATTACTTTTTACCTACATTTTGCTGTGTTTGAATGGATGACTCTCTCACAAGGGTAAATGGCTCTCTGTGCAAAGAAGATGTTTCCTTCCTTTTTTTGTATGGGTTTGAAAGGAAGTGGAAGTAGAGGGGGAAATTGGCATTCTTGCCTTTGTGGCCATACCAGCTGTTTGATCTTTAAGTTTTCAAATCTAACTGTAGGCTTGGCACAGTGGCTTATACCTGTAATCCCAACACTTGGGGAGCCCGAGGTGGGCAGATCACCTGAGGTCAGGGAGTTTGAGACCAGCCTGGCCAACAGGATGAAACCTCACCTCTACTAAAAATACAAAAATTAGCTGGGCGTGGTGGTATGTGCCTGTAGTCCTAGCTACTCAGGAGGCTGAGGCAGGAGAATCGCTTGAACCCAGGAGACGGAGGTTGCAGTCAGCCAAGATCACGCCACTGCACTCCAGCCTGGGCAACAGAGTGAGACGCTGTCTCAAAAAAATAAAAACAACAAAAAACAAAAATGTAACTATAAAATAGGATGACTGCTTCTATTTAAGTATCTAGGAGAAAAGATGCTTTTTATGCTGCACATATACTATATTTTTGTATCGCAATGCAGTGCATTTTAATGTTATAAATAATCATTGTCCTGATGCACAAATTGGTAGGCTTATTTTGGTGAAAATATGTTGATTTTTTAAAAATACAGATTTAGGCCGGGCGCAGTGGCTCAC
>PVKV010028990.1:0-16881 GCA_004027835.1 Alouatta palliata | reverse complement strand
TGAGAAGGAATCGTTTCTTTTTTAATCTTCCCTTCATTAATAAATGCTTTTTCTCTATTTATAATGAGATAAAACAAGTCTATCTGAACTTCTGCAAAATAATTGCTTTTGAGAATGGACTAATTGGTATAAAAATCAACAACAAAAAATCTGAACTGGCTATTTGACATTTTTGATGATAAAAAGGTAGTTTTATTGAAAGCTTTGTCTTTTTGCTAGTAACACTTTATTAGCCAAATAGAATAAAATAAATTCTGTCAAAGAATGAGATGCTTATAAAGACCAGAACAGCAGAAACTAAACATGTAGGAAACATTCCATTTGCTCCAGAAACACTGTGTGTCATGGTTGTTGTAATATATCAGTTTTATAAATTTTTTCTTTTTTTCTAATAGCAACACTAAATTCCCTGTAGTTACAATAATGGCCTGCTTGATTCTGCCTTTCATCCAAAAAGATTATTTTTAGGTATATTTGATGGAAATAATAAATAAGCTAACCCCTGCTCCCACCTGAACATTTCATTTTGCATGTGAGAGCTACGCATGTATCTATCTAGGTGATCCTGACAACTCCCAGCTTTCATGTGTCTGGATGAAAAGTCACAGGGCACTTGGAGTCTTGAGGTTGAGGCAAGTTCAATGAAAACATGTTGGAGCAGTCCTGAGTGTGAATGTGAAAGACAGAAGACTATATACACTACGGTGCAGACAACTTTAACCAAGTGATCTACTTCTATCCCCCTTTCTTGAATAAGCAGTTATAAATTGTATCCAAACTCTAAGAAAGAACCAATTAATATCCATACAATATTAGTTTTGTTAGTGCATGTGTGTCTGAATCAGAATGTATGCATACACACACGGAAACAAATACATAATGGTAAACTTCTGGAAGAGAAATAGAATAAAATTTTATTTTCAAGCTTGTCAGAAAATCTGCCTTATTAAGCAATGGCCTGCTTATAGTGTTTATATTCTAAATGTTTTCTGTTAAATACCAGCACATGATGCTCAAAAGTTATAAATTAAAAATAAAATCCAAAACAGTCTGATACTCGTATTTCATTTATAGTTTAGAAAATGGTCCTTTTACAAAATGTATCATTCAATGTTCAACTAATAGGCAAACACTATTATTTAGTTATTTTTTTACTATTAAGGAAAAACATTTAGATGCATTAAGGCTACGTGATTAAGTGGTTGTTACCAAATTCTGGAATTTATAATATCAAAATTTATAACTGCAGACTAATGTTTGAAAATAAGTCTTCTTGACTATTTTCAAAATATTGCAAAAAATCCTACTTTATTATTTGCTCCCTAATACCATGATATTCTGTTGATAGGCACAATTACTTTGAAAAGAAGACCATGAAAAGCCATATATTTTAGAAACATAAACGTTATTGTGAAAAATTTCTTTGAAAGTAAATAAAATGGTTAAAATATATGCCTGTGGCAACAATTGGTAGAGTCCAAGCTTATAGCATGGAGGCAAAAAGTATGCATTTCTTAAAGCAGAATTTTCATTATTTTTCAGATTAAAATAATCATTTATGAGAGTTATAAAAATGATGAATTGTAATCCAGAACTATTTAGTGAGGATCTTCTGAAAATGGAAATCGGTATTTTTAATAAATAAATCAAGTTATTCCTATAATTATAAAAGTTTGGGAGAAACAGCCTTAAGTGACATATTTCATAAACTTCTTAGATGTAGAATATTAACATCATCCCAGAAAATTTATTTTATTGCTCAGGGTTCTCTAAAGAAAGAGAACCAATAAGAGCTGTTATAAATTAAAAAGAAAGCAAGAAAGAGAGAAAAACTTATATTTATTATGATCATTGGCTTATGTGGTTATAGAAGCCAAGAAATCTCAAGACCTGCCATCTCATCTCTCTATGCTGGAGAATCAGGAAAATCACGGGTGTAATTAAATCTGAATCCAAAGGCCTGAGAAGTAGGAGGAAAAAAAAAGTAACAAATTAGTCTTTCCTGTGCCTTTGTGGTTTGGAAGATGTCTGCCCACAATGGTGAATGCAATCTTCTTTACTCAGTCTGCCAATTCAAATGCTTACCTCTTCCAGAAATACTCTCACAGGCACACCCAGAAATAATGTTTCGCCAGCTCTCCCTATTCTATCCTGGCATCTTTTAGCCTAGTCAAGTTGACACATAAAACTAACCATCACCATTTTATAATGCCCTTTGCAATCAACCCATGACCCACATACATAGAAGCAATGGCAATTCTGATTTTTTTTCCACTAAAGGTAAATTTTATCTGTTCTATAAGGTCACAAAAATTGAATCAAACAATGTTATCCTTTTGTTTAAGGATTATTTCACTCAGCATAAGTTTATGGAGATTAACCCATAGTGTTGCATGTACTACTAGCTTGTTATTTCTATGTGGTGATTCCATTTTATTAATATACCAACATATATTTATTCATTCTTTTATTGATAGACATGGAATGTTTCCAGCGTAAAGCATTATGAGTAAAGCTGCTATGTACATTCTTGACAATTATTTTGTGAACACATGTTTTCATTTTTTCTTGGGTCAATACTTAAGATTGGAATGGTAGGATCACAGGGTAAGTATAGCTTTAATTTTGTAAGAAACTTACAGAGATTTTTCCAAAGTGGCTGTAGCATTTTATACTGACAATAATGTGAGTTCCAATTACTCCACAATCTCCCCATCATTTTTTCTTTTCTGACTTTGTTATAGATTTGATTTGTATTTTTTTTTTTTGGATAAATAATGATGGTGAAAACTTTTTCAGGTACTTTATCATTCAGAGATCGTTTTTATTGAATTGTTCATTTAAAACTGTGCCATTTGTATTCTTTAATTTCCTTTTATTATTGAGAGTGAATGTCTAGGGATTGTTTATTTTCCAGCAGCAACCCTCTGCCCTCTGCCTGTGATAATGCTCATTATCAGCCCTTTGCCCAGTTTCCAATCACAGCAATACTCAGTGACAGTGCAGCTGTGAAATGTCAGTCAATTTTCCCTAATCCTGTTTGCTTCATTATTTTCCCATTGCCTTTAAAGTTGTCTGTCTGTTTGGGGACTATTTGGTTTCTTTTGTTTCTAAATCTGGCCTTCTTTTTCCCCACTCAGTGGGAGCTTTGGCTAACTAAGCTTTTCCATCAAAATCAGAGGCAAAATTCCCACCAAACAAATTTAATAAATTTAAAAAGTTTATGCTATCCCTCTTTTCATCAGTGTCCTTCAGATAAACCAATAGGATATAGATATAGGCATATAGACGTAGACATATGAGAATAGATTTATCACAGGAATGGGCTCACACAATTGTGCAGGCTGGGAAGTTCTAGGCTTTCTACAAGCTGGAGAACCAGGGAAGCCAATGTCATAGCCGAGTGCAAGTCTGAAGGCCTCAGAGCCAGAGAAGCTGATGGCATTACTCTCAGTCCGAGTCTGATAGCCTGAGAATCTGGGGTGGCTGCTGGTGAAAATCTTGGAGTCCAAAGGCCAGAGAATCTCTGCTTCTGATGTCCAAGAGCAAGTGAGGAAGGATGTCACAACTCCAGAAGAGAGAGGGAATCAGAGAGAGTTAATTCACGTTTCTCTGCCTTTTTGTTCTGTGTGTAACTTCAGACGGTGCCAGTTCTCCCTGAGTGAGGGCAGATCTTCCTTATTCAGTCCACAGTTTCAAATGCTGATCTCTTCTGGAAACACCATTCCAGGCACAACAAAAAATAATGTTTTATCAGGAAACTGGACATTCCTTAATCCAGTCAAGCTGACACCTAAAATTAACGATTCCACTACTCTACAAAGCACTAGATGATTTAGCTACTGCTCTCTTCTCAACTTCTTCTTCTTCTTCTGTTGTCCTTCCTGCACCCTATACTTAAACCAAACTCGCCGCCTTTTTAAATTCTGTGACAATTCCCCAGATTTAGTCCAGTATGATGACATTTGCATTTGCTTTATGTTTCTTCTGTTTGAAAAACTCCTTCCATGGTTTCTTAATGCTGCCACATTTTTTAAATTCCTATCTAAACTCAGATACTGTAAATTGAGACACTGCAAGTAATTGGTCCTAATAAGGTTACTGGTCCATTGTAAGAGGTAAACTAGAAGGCGCTGAAGATCTTCCTGGCTATAAATACATGAATCTTATTAAACATTTGCAAAATATTTTGACAAAAACTGGCCATTGCACTTTGGAGCATGGTCTATATACTTATGAAAACTATATTATTATGAATAATATGTAATTTACATAGAAAAATTCCAGATATCCATATCGTCTACTTCCTCAAATGTCCAATAAAGTTCTAAACACAGAGATACAATTGACATAATTGCAACCTCTCTAAAAACATAAAGATAAGATAATAACTTTGCTAAAAAAGGCTCTCAGCCTGTGGCCAGCAGTTCACGGTATCTGTGAAAGCATAACATTCCCCTTGTCCAAGTTAGTAAAGCTGAAGCCCCAACCTAAAGTTAATATAAATAAGAGCAAAAAGTAAGACATTGTCGTTTACATGATAGAACTTGAAGGTATAAAGGACAACAGACAGAAGTCACTCCAGAAACTATTCTTTCAAATATTTATTTGTAACCCTCCTTCTGGGTCTCCAAATACATTTCTTAGAGCATTTGATATTGTTCTACAGCTCATTGAATCTCCCATATTATTTTTTTTTCAGTCTTTTGCTTCCCTGTGCTTCAGTTTTGATAGTTTATACTGCTATATCATCAAAGTCACTGGTCATTCGAGTACCATTTCTGAATTGCTGTTAACTTTGTCCTAATCATAGATTACATTTTCTATTTTTTTCAATTTTAGTAAATTTTGAGTTTATGTTGGATCTTGTATGATTTTTCTTATGGCTGAGACGTGAGTTATTTGTGAATAAGCTTGACTTTTTTGAGGCTTGTATTTAAGCTTCGTTGCAGGAGATCTGTTAGAGTCTTTATTGCTAGTTTATCGTTCCACCGAAGCCTGACTTTTCTTAAAATAGTACTTCAAGTGTTTCTCTCAGACGTAGTTCCTGTCTGATGTCTCTAAAATTTTATTTGCATAGATTTTTCTTTCCCCTTCATTATAGAGACATTGGAAGAATATTGCATAATTTGGTTATAGTCATATCCTCTCCATTATCTGTGAATATTAGTTAATAATAATCAAGTTTGTAATGCCAGACTAATATTTTGTACTTTTTTAAAAATTTATTATACTTTAAATTCTGGGGTACATGTGCCGATCATGCAGGTTGTTACATAGGTATACACGTGCCATGGTGGTGGTTTGCTGCATCCATTGCACTGTCACCTACATTAGGTATTTCTCCTAATGCTATTCCTCCTCCCCAATCCCCCCATCCCCTGCTATTATTCCTCTAGCCCCCTACTCCCAGGCCCCGGTGTGTGATGTTCCCCTCCCTGTGTCCATGTGTTCTCATTGTTCAACACCCACTTATGAGTGAGAACATGCAGTGTTTGGTTTTGTGTTCTTGTGTCAGTGTGCTGAGAATGATGGTTTTATACTTTATAAGTACTAATAGTTATTTGTTCTGCCTGAAAGCACATAAGATATTTTTTCTCTTTATGGTTATACTTCAGTGATTTGACCAGGATATACTAGAGTTCTTGTTTAGTTTAGTTTGGTTTGGTTTAGGGAGAGTTTACTTGTTTTGTTTCTTTATTATTTATTCATCCTGAATTTTCCAGTCTCTTTCAGTCTTAGATTTAGTCTCTTGAACTCAGAGAAACTTTCTTCAATTATTTTTAGGTATTGATCTTCTTTCATTTTTTAATCTTCTCCTTAAATCCTGGAGGCACTAGCTTTTCTAGATATGTGTTCTTTTCTGCAACATTTTCTTTTTATTGAATAAAATTGCCTAGGATCTTGTACCATTGCATGTGATACTAACACATAATAAAATATGCAATGCAAGTACATTTATAAAAAGGACAAAGATACATTAATGGCCAGGAGCAGTGGTTCATACTTGGAATCCCAGCTACTCAGGAGCCTGAGGTGGGAATATTGCTTGAGCACAGGAGTTTGAGGCTGCAGTGAACAATGATGGCATCACTGCAGTGCAGCCTGAGTGACAGAGTAAGACCCTGTCTCTAAATAAATAAATAAATAACACTGTTACAGAAACATGCAAATGGCCAGTAAAACTAGAATAAAAACACAAAAGTAATTACCATCAAAGCCATCATATGTGTTATTAGTAGGATCTTTTGGGCACTGATATTGTTGGTAAAAATACAAAGAAAAGTAAAAGCCGATTACTATAAAAGTTAGCAGGGTGGTTACTCCCAGGAGGAGATATGTGTTCAGACAGGAAATCATGAGTGACTTCCGGAGAGGTGACAATTTTCTTCTCAACGTAGATGCTGATTACATAGCAATGATTTTAGTTATTTGATATGCTGCATTATGCAATTTTATGCACTGTTGTGTATAAATACTATATTTCACACTCTTAGGAAAATCGATGTATTTATATTCTTTAAGATACCTAGACTACAAAAAGCAGACTTCAAAATTTATAATACCTCAAAAGTAATATTTATATAGTAAATGGAAGACAACTTGGTTAAGCAGAAGTAAACAAAGTACTTACTAGCAGTGTCATTTGACTATGAATTTGAAAATTAGGCATGAAATTTCTACGTTAAGGTGAATCACATTTTCCCTTATATTCTGTAATGCAGAATCTAAAATTTAAGTGAAACGAGGAGTAGAGGCTTGGCTTACTATCCAGTTTAAGTATTCAACATTACTGCCAACCTGAGAAGCTTGATATAATAAATATATTCCGACCAAGCTGATGCATTAAAAATGTGATTTATAACCAATTACAAAGACCCAGTAAAATCATAGGAGAGGTAAACGAAGAACTAACACAATTTTATGTTGTACTTTTGCATCTCTTGCAATAGTTTATTATTAAGACAAATCATAATCCAAGGTAGATTATACTCTCTTAGTGGTTAACTTCAACAGTGCAGGTGAAGTATTTTAGTCCTTCATGGACTAGGTTATACAGCTCAAAAGAGGGATGGTCACTACTAGATCTCTCTAATTCCCTAGGCGTTCTTAACTCTTTCACTTGTCTATGGTGGAACTTTTTACATTTAAATTTTATTTTATATACCTGCTGCCATTCTCTCTTGCTCTATTGCTCACTCACTATAGAATTTAAGTAAACCCAGACCAGGAGAAATTACCTTGAATCCTCCTTTCGGTGGTAGTATAAGATTTTCTCCCAGTCTGTTTTGCAGCTATAATTTCCATTTTATGTATATTTTTTCTCACTGAAGTCTTCTGTCACAACCAATCATTTTTCATAGCTTATACATTTCCAATAATGGCAAAAAGGTATGTAAGGACTTCCCAATACTTCCCAAGAATTGTCTGACAATTCTTTCTACACCATTTATGGTATTTAAAAATCCCTTTCCCTTCTCCTGGATTTTAATCTCACTTTGACGGATTTGTGCTAAGCAACTTCTTTTTCCACTGGCCACTTTCTTTCATTTGAAACCTGATTTATGGGGATTTACAGTCACTCCAACTTTATGTAGAAAAACTGTTGATATCTCCCTTTTAATGTGAGGACATTACATATTTCCGCTGCATTCTACAGAACTACCTTCAAGCATAGGAGGAATTTCTCTTTTCATAGATTCAGTTCATCATTCCAGAATTCCAATTGTGTAATCCAGATTACCTGAGGCTATTTTTCAATATCTTTCCAATCATTGGGTGGTAACATTAATATCAGTTTGGGTCATATCAGTTTGATTTCACCCAAGGGCCAGAAGGCCAATTTGCATGACATAAATGTGCTAGCTGCTTAATTGTCTGGTCTAGACATAAGCTTGGTCCAGGGACAGCTAGACACAGTTAAATGGAGAGAACAATACATAGACATATTACTTTGGTATTGAGGAATGACAGAGACCCTGGCTTTTCTGAAAAACATGGGGGATAGGGTTCTTATGGACATATAAGTAAACATTTGCCACTTAAAAAGTGAAGTAGAAATATAAACATTTCTACTGTATACATTTTAAGTGGCCCTATTTTACATTTTCAGTACCATTACTCTTTCTAGGCTATGAATTGCTAAATGTTATATCAAAAGCTAAACCAAATTTATAATATAAATTGGGTAAGTAATATGTAGGGTGCAAGACGTGAGAGTTTAAAGGACTAAATATAATTTGTTTTTCAGCTTTGAGTTTTTAGTTTTGGGTTCCTATAAAATTTAATTTTGACTTTAAAACCAAAGTTTCACACTAAAGAATAGCCAGTTTTCATATCAATTTTTTTAGATATACTATTTTGCATTTTCCCCACTGAAAATAAAATTTTGTGTGATATTCTGAAAGAGATAATCAAACATCATGCAGTAGTCTGTGGATTCTGAAGGAAATTAATAACATCTGTAATAGGGAACTTTGTTGAAACCAAATCTCAAATGAATGACACTACAAATGCTATTATTGACTGGGAAAATTACTGTCTAAATAAAAATAAAAATACATGTTTCAGGCTGTTATTATTTCCTTGCCTCAAGTTAATTTCCTCTTTACCACCTTTCCCACTGAAGACAGCCACTAGAATTTTGTCTAACCACAAGCATATTACTGGTCAGATGCTACAAATAGCACAAAACATATCTGTACTGGAAAAACCCGGAATATAGATCTGTTTTCATTCTAGGTTCAAAGTACTTTTTTAGAAAACGATAAGCAGATATGAAAGTAAGCCCCAGTAGCATTCCAGCACCCTTAAATATAGTATTTTAGTATAAATATCTATAATAGTTTTGTTCTATTTAGCAATTAGATATTATTTGAATGTCCAGATAATACTGTGAAAAGAATATGTTGTAAAATAATAATTATGTGAAAAATAAGCTAGAATCACTGAAGGACACACTTTGAAACTATTCGGAGTGTGCTGACATAGCATAGTTCTAGGTTATCACACCAAGAATCAGACTAGTTTCTGAGTTCTCAGGAATTCATGAAAAAACATGTCATCTTGTCAGGTTTCTTATCCTATTCTTGAATGATTCTATTTTATGTTCTATTTTAACTGTAAAAATCCACATATTTTTCAGATAAAGAACCTAAAGCTTTTTAGAGGTTAAGTGAATTTCATAGTGACAAATAATTTATGAAATAACCAAGATTACAAATTTGGTCTACCTAAATTCCCAAGTCCGTTATTTTTCATTCTTCCTTACTATTCTCTATCATTCTCATTAATATCTTACAGGCACCTCATCCTCATTTCTAAAAGTTATGAAAAGCACACTCTTGTGTCCTGGAAAGTGAAATGAAATCAGTTAAAATTGTAGGGAATTACATGAGGTAGAAGACACCATAATAGTTGAGCTAGAGGAAATGGGGCTCTAAAATAGAAAAACACCTGTAATCATAACAAGAGAGAAATAGATATAATTGATGTATACTTAAAATATATAAGACATAACTCTTTTAATGTTAAGTATGAAGAAGATATAGACTGCTTCATTTCCTATGACTTTTGAAGCCCTAATCAAAATATTACTTAGGGAAATTAGATTTACCTTTTAGAAATTTAGAATTTGGAGATCATGAGACTAAGTCTGTTTCTATTGACACTTGAGATAAAAAACATAAAATTTTCAGATTAGGCTGTAAATTTAAAATAACAAAATAATTTAGGCACGCAGAAAGGAACCGAGATCTAACAACAGAAAGAATTTCTGGCCCATGATAAATAATTTCTATTCCCACTTGCACTCTACAGGAGGCCTGGATATATCTTGGTCTGTCTGTGGGTGTCTGTGGGACCACAGTGACATGTTAAAAAAAATACTAGCTTGAGCTTATTCTAGTAATTTTTTGTTCTTTGTAACAACAACAACAATAACAATAAAAAACCCAAACTACACAAAAATCTCTCTTTAATTAAGAAGAAACATAAATTGTTGTGGAATGTCTGCATTAACCATGATAGACACATAGAAGGATTAAAGGCATAAAGAATTAAAAGCCAGTAAGAGAAACTGAAGACAACAGGGAAATTTAGACATTTATACATAACTATTTTCCAGAAATTTACTCTGACGATCCTGATTGATAAAATAAGAGATTTTGTATCCATATGTTAGACATTTTAAGAAAATTTGTCTATAAATCAAGTTCAATTTGAACCAAACTGAAGGAAAGACTGGTGTGAAATAACAGAGTAAAGAAAAATAATTTATTTTACATAGAATAATTTCATTGATGATATCTTAATGTTTTTATATTCATAGAATCAAATGTAAAAATCTGTCTAGGAAAAAAAGAAATGAAAATTTTGTAAATCCTTGATTATATAAAGTTATGCTAAGAACTAAGAAAACTCTAGTTGAAATAAACAGCATTGTTATTTATTTTATTTATTTTTTATTATACTTTAAGTTCTGAGGTACATGTGCAGTACGTGCAGGTTTGTTACATAGGTATACACGTGCCATGGTGGTTTGCTGTGTCCATCACCCTGTCATCTACATTAGGTATGTTTCCTAATGCTATCCCTCTAGCATGTTCTCACTCATAAGTAGGTGTTGAATAGTGAGAACACATGGACACAGGGAGAGGAATATTATACACTGTGGCCTGTCGGGAGTGGGAGGCTAGGGAAGGAATAGACTCATTTCAGAAGGGGTCATGCCCCATACTCATAAGGAAAGAATGTAGCACAGATGCCAAGAAGAGACAGATCTTGCTGGGTATTCCCACTCAGTCTGCTAGTATGAGATCACACCCTGTTTGTCCAACCACATCTCTACACGGTTGTTCATGCTTCAATCATGCCTATACAATGAAGTCTCCAAAAAAGGCCCAAGAGAAGAGGCTACAGTGAAACTTCTGGACAGGTGAACTGATGGAGACTTACAGGAGGAGGAAGAGGACTTCATTCATGTGTTGGGAGGGTGGCACAGCCCAACTCCATGGGAACTGAAGGTACCCTCAGAATCCTTCCAGATCTCACCTTACGTATCTCTTTGTTTCCCTTTCTGTGAGTTACTATAGCAAATTAATGGAGCCTGATGAGGAGGTTGTGGAAACCAAACTTGAAGCTGAGCCAGTTGGTCTGACCTTCTGGAGGCCTGAATTTGTGATTGGTGTCTGACATGTGGACCATCTTGTGGCCCTGAGTCTTCAACCTGTGGGATGTGATGCTATTGTAGGTTAGAGTGTCAGACTGAATTGGCATAGAAGACCCTCAGCTGGTCTCTGCTACAGAATTGATTTCTTGCTTGCTGGTGGAAAAAGTTCCCTAAACATGTGGTGTCAAAAGCATGTTGTGAGAGTATCATGGGAGAAACTGAGTTTGTTTTTCTACGTATACCATTCATGTTTTTAATTATATCTTAACCTGAGTCATATTTATTCAATAATATATGACTTCCGTGTCAGGTATTCCCTGGTCATAATGTTCTCTAGCCCTTTGATTGGAAATCTTGACTTAGATAGCATACATACCTTTCTCAGAATGTGCAGGATATGCAGGTTTGTTACATAGGTAAATGTGGGCATTTGTTATACAGATTATTTCATCACCAGGTATGTATCCATTAGTATTCACTAGTTTATTTTCCTTATCCTTTCCCTTCTCCCACCTTCCAGGTTCCAACAGGCTCCGGTGTGTGTTCTTCCCTCTATGTGTCCATGTGTTCTTGTTATTTAGCTCTTTTCTCTAACTTAAAGTATTTTCTCTACGTGATGGTTAATTTCATGTGTCAACTTGGCTGGGCCACATTGCACAAATATTTGGTCAAACTTTATTCTCAATATTATGTGAGGGTGTGTTTAGATGGGATTTACATTAAAATTATAAGACTTCGAGTAAAGCAGATTACCTTACATAACGTGAGTTGGTCTCATCTAATTAGTTGAAAGCCTCAGTAGAACAAAAGGCTTGATAACTCCTGTTCCATCATCATCCCAAGGCCCAGCAAGTGGAAATTTTCTGTCAGACTGTCTTCAGACTTCATCTGCTCTTCCTGATTCCTGAAATAGGCTGTCTTCAGACTTGGACTGCAACCTCAACTCTTTCCTGTGTCTTATGCCTGTGGCACCTGAGGACAGGTGGTACGACTTTACTACTCGCACTTTCTTTAAAAATTAATGTTTCTATTTTCTATTTTTGTATTCGCAACATGGTCTTTCATAGAATTTTGAAAAGAAAATCTTAATTCAAATTAATACCTTTAAAAAGAAATTTTTGAAAAAAGAAATTAAAAACTCAGTTTAATTTGAAGAGTGTGTATAGAGTAGTGAATGCAGGGCACATTTTATATTTTATATACAGAGACTATTGTATTATAAATATAAAATGAAAAAGTGATATGTTAACTATTATAAAGGGTGAAACCATTATATAAACTTTAGTCTAGAAGGATGCTTCCTGCATCTGCCTCAATGTAATTTCATGATTCTCTACCAATATTTATAGAAAGAATCTCTGTAACCAAATTATAATTCACTTTCATGCCCAACATGGGAAGTGGTAGGTGAATATCTGTAGGAATATAACTTTTTGTCTGCTCTTCCACTGAGAAGTAGCCCCGTATTTTTCCAGTCTACACTCAGAACTTTGTCTTCATGAGCAGCTAGATCATAGAAAGATCTAACCTTACAACTTCTTGTATTCCACAGCTTGACAATGTCACCTAAATATCCTGAAATCAGCCGCTATTCATGAATAGACCATTTTAGTGATGTCACCCAGCCTGTATGTGAGGTTAGGAACAACAGCAAGAAATTATCTCTAGTTTGGGAATCCCACAGTTTTACATGTGTATCTGTGCTTCCAGATGCTGAACATTTACAAAGTGGAGAATAGAAAATACTATACTTTATTTCCTGACAAAGTTAAGACTGCTGAACTCAACATCCCACACTCTAATTGTGTGGTCCCAAGATGCACTGCAGATTTCTTCAGCATTTGACCACAGAACCAAGGAAATTGCTTCCTTGTGGCCAGAGAGGATCAGCAAAGGAGTCCTTGTTAGTCCCAATTTCTCTGTTTTCTGTTTCTTTCTCAATGTTTGGATTCCTCCATTTCGTCGTCTTATCTATACGGACTGTAGACTAGATATTTAACATCTTATCTCAGGAGCCACTGCAAAATGGAATTCCTGAGCTATCAACAGCTATATGATGTACACTTCTAGCATGATCTGTGTAGCAGTGCAGGGCTTTCACAGTTTCTCTTTAATTCTACTCCTGTAAGACAAAAGTCTGATTGATGGAAGAATTCAGTAATAAGCAAGACAAAATGTCTTTTTTCACCCAGGCCACATCTTTCACAGCATCTGTATGTCTCACAACCATCATTATAGACTTTCCTCCAAGGATCAGAGCTATAAAATTTAGTTCTCAGGACGAATTGAGGATTGGGGGAAAATAATATAGAAGCAAACATCTAAAATGTATTGTTTGTGTAGCAAAACTAACTTTGAGAAACAAAATCAGAAAGTGTTTCCCCATGGCATATGGGTTCACTGACCTCTAACTACAGAAGCAGGAATTTCATCTTTGGAATCTCCACCATAAACTATTCTCCAGCTATGATGGATACTATTGGCCAACTGCATCACAGAACACTACGGATACTCAGTTCGCCTTTAGATTTACCTCTGTACACAGTAAATATTTCTGGGACTATGGGTTGATTCTCAAAATTTTCTTAATCTTTTATCCTTTCCACATACTATAGGAATTATCTTTTGGATCTCAAAGTTTTTAAGATCAGTTTCTAGCTTCTCTACATCCCATCTGGACACAATTAGGGCTGCCTTTACTAAGGGCAACACTTTGAGAAAGGGCAGACTCTCTCAGGATGCACCTCCCTCTGTTTAATCCTCTCTGCTTTCTGTAAGACCTCTCCCTTCATGCTCCTCTCATTCCAAACGTCTTTATGCCATCTCCAAACCCTGAAAGTCTATCATCCTTGCAGACGTACTCAACGACCTCTTCAGCAACAATCCTTGATCCAACAGTCAAGATCAATTGTTCCTAGATGTTGAACTGTAGTTACAGATCTCAGAAAAGCTTTTACACATGCACAAGGTCAAATGTTCAAGAATGTTATGGCAGCATTGAATGCAGCAGTGAAATACTGGAAACAGACTAAATGCCCAATAACAATGCAATGATAATTTTATTTTGCTGAGTGTCTACAATAGAATATACTAAAATGAATATTACAGTATATATGGTTTATACATAAAAGAAATAAAATAGGTAATATAACAATTAAAATGCATAAATTAAAGCATGTGTACCAACTTAAGCAAATATCAAACCAAATATTAAGGGAAAAAACATTTTAGAAGGACTTTAGTAGTAGAATAATATTAATGAGACATTTGCAAACAGATTATTGTTTAGAGATGTATGCATGTGTGTCAATATATGATTTTCACAAAGGAATAAAATTATGAGGCCACGGAACATAAATGTTTAGGTGGAAAATAGAAGAGAATGATCTTGGAGACAAACTTAAGATGTGATAAGTTCACATCTGCTTAGAGGAAGAAAGGTACATCTTTCATAAGATTGCACCATAAAAAAAAGAGCTATTCAAAGAAATAAACTTAAATTTTGTCAAACTAAAACCTAATTCCTACTGTTAGGACATCTGTGTTGTCTCTATCTAATGTTGTATTATCCCAAAAACACCCCTGTAAAGCTCACTCATATTGGAATTCCATATGCCTTACTGTTAACCCAGTTTCTGACTGAACTCTCAGGGTCTGGTATGCACTTAAACAAAGCTTTTCCATCACCTCAACAGTCCTTCCAGAAGTTGACCTCCTGTGTGCTAGATTATTCTATTGTTGATTTGGTTTTGCCAAAAACTATGTTGGCTATAGCTGATCTTCTTTTAAAGTGCCAGCATAAAGTTGGCCAAAAGTAAATGCGGATGAAATTGGAGAGTCAAAAATGAATGACTTTCAGTTTCTGAAGGTCATTCTCAGTTGGAGATGATAAAAGGCAGATGTATATTTAAGAATGAGTTCCAATTTGTCTTCAATCTTTCCCACTTATGCAACTCTTTTCTCCAATTATCTTACCTGACACAAGCCCACTACCAAGAACTTTGCTGTAATCGTATAGTGGCAGAAACCAAGAAAAATCTAAATTTCCACATCAGTTCCCTTCTTTAGTTTCAGTCAAGCGACTGGATATAGATATTTCTAATTTTCAGGGTTCCCAGAAAGCTACACCTTTTTCTTCTGTTCCAGGGCTAATGAGTATCTTTTCTTTCACCTTTCAGTTATCTTTCATACCTTTCTTCATCATCTCCTCCCACAATTGGGCAAACTCTAATTCCTGTGATAAATACCTATCCCATAATCCTCATAGTATTGTACTTTCTTAATTGAACATCAGCTGAAACAACCATCATCCCCAAACCTCATGGAAGAATATATTCTTCCGTCCCCCTCCTCATGATAGCAAGATCTGTGCAGAAAGTAGTATAATCACCCTAATGATCACAAGAGTACAAAGTAATAAGACTATCAAAATAACTTCACTTCTCCACTTTCACCAAGAACTTTGTGTCATTTTTTCAGTAAATTTATGAGGCTGCGATGATGACACTCCTGTGTTTAGAATGAAGCTTGTTCTAAGTTGATGGAAAAACCACAATGGATGCTTGGCAGTTGTCCTTGCAAAGCAGGAGAGAATGCCAATGAGCCTTAATGGTGTTAACTTGCTGATGGTGTTCATCAATAAAATTGTTTTTTCTTGCAAGAACTGGGTCCAATACTCATAAACACATAAGATTGCCTTGCTGATGAACTATAAGGATTACATTTAGAAAGCATTACTGATTAAATTTCAGTAACTGTTGTCTGAACCTTCCAGATAGGAAGTAGCCACCTTGGTAACCAAGACTAGTATAACCATTGTCAAGTCTTATACTCTCTTCTGAGCTCCCAATAAATAATAATCCGCATTTGAAACTTTGATCCTGAACAAATTCACAGAGCTTGCTTGCTGTACTTTGCAAATACATTAAAATGTACATATATATGCAGTTAACCTGATGCAACTGGCAAGTCAGCCATATAAAAGTAATTGCTTTAACAAGAAACTAGAATTCTTGAACAACAGAAACAAGAAAGGCTTTACTTGTCATATTGGTAAGAAAAAATAGATTTCTGTCATTTCAGAACCCTCTATACTTTTACCTGTCCCATAGCTCCATTTGTCTTCTTATGTATCAATTAACCTACTGTTTAACAACCAATATAATTCCATTCACAATCATCAGATTTATCATATATATTAGAATAAGTTGAATCATTGAAAAGAAAGTTATCCACTGTTTCAAATCTTCTAGAGAAAAGCTATATAGGATATTGTTCTCTACATTTACACAAATATAAGATTCAACACTGATTTCTTTTATATGTGAATCATCAGACCTCAATCCTATTACTTAAGATATGTGAGTTTCAGTTTCCTAATCTGGAAAATGGGAATAAAAATCATATTCACCATATAGGGTTATTGTGAAGATTAAAATATATTATTATGTTAAATTCTTAATACAATATTTAGCATATATATGTGTGTTTGTGTATGTGTGTGTATAGATTTTATTAACTTATTTTATTCTGGTTCATTTTTTCTTTTTTTTAATATATATTTTTTATTGTATTTTAGTTTGGGGGTACATGTGAAGAACATGCAAGATTGTTGCATAGGTACACTTATGGCAGTGTGATTTTCTGCCTTCCTCCCCATCACCTATATCTGGCATTTCTCCCCATGCTATCCCTCCCCAACTCCCCAACCC
>PVKV010028989.1:0-24229 GCA_004027835.1 Alouatta palliata | reverse complement strand
GCGGCTCGCAGGCCAGCACGGGTCTCTCTCCTCGAAGCAAGCACCTGTGTGATTTCTCTCTCCGCAGAGCAAGTCCGTCATGTAGGAACTTTTAATGCATCCTTTCACAGAAGGGGAAACTGAGGCCTGGAGGTGCTAAGGGAGGGGCCCAGGCCCGCTAGACTCGCTCTCTCTACTCAGGGCACCTGCTGCCTCTCACCACTGCCCGTTCCATCCATCCTGGCCTGGAGTCCCCCTCCCTGAGCCACCCTGAGGGACCCTGTGGACCACAGGGGCTGGGCTGTGGCTATGACCTTGTGCCCACCTGGCCCGGCCTCCCGCTGTCCTGGACCCACCACTGTTGTCCACGTCACCCCAACCGGTGACCCAGCACGGCGTCCCCGCAGGGAAGGTCTCCGAGGCAGGGGGCAGGGTGACCGTGCGGACGTGGCCGGAGACGTTCACGGGTTCCTCCAGCTCCAGCAGGGCGATGTCCGCCCCGGTCTGGACGATGTAGAACTGGGGGTGCACGATGAGCCTGCTGACCGGCAGCAGCTGGTCCTTGTAGTAGAGGTGCTGCTCCCGCAGCTGCACCCTGAGGTCGGCCAGATCCTTGACGTCCCTGGCGGCGGAGGCTCCACTCAGGCCCTGGGCAGCCCCCCAGGAGCGCCCGGGAGCCGGGGCACACCCAGCCCTCGCCCACCCCCAGCCCCCGAGACACTCACGGTCCCAGGCAGTGCGCCGCGGTCAGCACCCACTGGGGGTGGATGAGGGAGCCCCCGCAGAAGTGCATCCAGAACTGGCCGTGGAATCTCAGGCTCACCTGCCAGGGCCACTTGCTCTCGGGGGCCTCCTGCCCCCCGACGATGCCCGCTCGTGGCAGCACCTGGCCTGGGGCTGGGGCTGGGGCAGGAGCCAGTTCAGGACCAGGAAGCAGCCCCACGCCTGGGCCAGACCTCCCATGTGTGGGGGCCAGCCCGGCCTCCCCAGAACCCTCCCAGGTCCCGGCCTCTGGCACATGGTGAGGGGCAGAGTGGGCCCGGGCTGGGACTCACCAGGGGCCGAGTGGGCCGGGCTCACCAGGACGGGCAGCACCAGCAGCAGCAGGCTCAGCATCTGAGGAGGAAGAAGGGGCGGCATGAGCCCAGCTGGGGGACAGGGCAGGGCCGGGGGCTGCAGCATGTGGGGTGCAGAATGAGCGGGGGCAAGGGGACCAGGGTGCGTCCAGTGTCCAGGCCTGCAGGCCTGGGTCTCGGCGCTCTGGGTCTGAGGCTGGGCCGCTCTGCTCCAGGTGACGCTGAAGTCAGGGTCTCTGAGAGTGGGGACTTACCCTGGCTGCTCCCTGTTCCTTCTACCCAGCGGGCTCTCCCCTCCCCATTTATCTCTCCAGACCAGGACGGGTGGAGGAGGGGTGCTGCACCCTCCCATCCATCGGAGGAAGTGGATGATTCAGACCCAGGGCCCCCATGTGACACGTGCCCCCACTACCCTGATGCCCTCTGTGTGTGGGGCTGCCAGGCTGGCCCTGCCGAGGGCTGAGCACTGGAGGCTTACAGCTCCACCTGTCAGCAGTGGGTCCCAGCACCGAACACACTACCTTCCTGCTGGTGGGATCAGCTCCTGCCCCTGCCCCGGTGCCAGGAGGCCTTCAGGCACGGGTGCACCCAGGTGGCCTGGCTGCCCCATGCTACAAGACCAGTCACCCCACAAGCTGTTTCCCCAAGAGGGCACGGGAAGAGGAACCCATGTCCATGGGCCACCCTCCAAGAGGCAGGAGTTGCCAACGGGGTGGGGACAGGACTGGTGTCTCCCGTCTAGGGACTTTGAATCAACAGTGGTGGGACCAGCCCTCCCCAACTCACTTGGTGGGGGGCTCACATGAGACCCCTTGTCAGACGAGGAAACAGCCTTGAGAGGGGATGGCACCTAGTGTCCTCAGCTGGGAAGGGGCCCTGCTCCCAGTAAGAAAGAGAAACAGGAGAGAAACACGAAGGGCGGCCGGACAGTCAACAGGGCCAGGTTTATATTAGGGAAACATGAGAGGGGCTTCTAGCCAAGTGACGTCACAGCCACACTCTCTTACAGATTGAGTTTTTAAGGATTCAGGGCGGGAGAGTTTATCAGAGGCTCGGACTGCTTCTGCGTGTCTGTTGTGCTTACCTGGGAGGGAGAGTTGTGTTCTGTTCCCCTTCATCTTCCTGCAGCTGCAGACACACCCCAAGTCTGCTTCCAGCTTCCGTATCTCAGTGCACCTGGAAGGAAGAGTGTGCTTATGAAGGGCCACTGTTTTACTGGGCCCATTGTATGAGCGCGAAGTTTGGCAGTTACCCGAGAGACTTCCCCCAACCTCCCTCTGTGCCCGAACCGTCTTACCTGTGTTTCACCGTCTGCTCTTTCTGGCTGCTTGCAGTTAGAAGAGATTTACTTGGTGCCTTCTTCTTCCTCGGGGGGGAGGTGCTGTAACTCACAGCAGACGGAGGCTACAGTGAGCTACGGTCACACTACTGCCCTCCAGCCTGGGCAACGGACAGAAACATTCTCTCAAGAAAAAGAAAAAAAAAAAAATATATATATATATATATACACACACACACACACACACAAAATATATATACACACACACACACACACACACACACACATACATGTGTGTGTGTATATATATGTGTGTGTGTGTGTGTATGTGTGTGTGTGCATAGATAGATATATAAACAATTCTATCAATGGCCATCATTCTGACTGCTTAAATGAATTGGGCTAATTCTTTGAAAGACACGAGCTACCCAGAAACACTCAAGAAGGCACCAAGGAAATCCAAGCGCCTTCCCACCCACACCCGGCCCTCCCTGCAGCCCTGTCCTCCAAGTGCCTCGTGCTGGGGGTGTCTGCTTTTCAGGCCGCTTGTGCAGAGTCTGGTGGGAGAGTGGAAGCAAAAGGGGAACTACCCTGTGTTCCCGGAGGTGGGAGCTGGGAGGACGTTTCCTTCTAGACGCACGCCTGGACCCTGCAGGCATCGTGGGCCTCGCTGAGCCGTGGGGTCTCCGTCTCCTTTGCTGCTGTAGAAACCGCTGCAAGCTTCCTGACTTCTGATCTCTGCCAGGTCTGGAGGTCAGATCTGACACAGGTCTCACCGCCCTGAAGCCACGTGGCAGCAGGGCCAGCTCCTTTTGGAGGCTCTGGAATTCCCTTTCCTTACCTTTTCTGCTTTCTGGAGGCCCTGCACCCTGCTGGGCTGGTGATGGCACTGGGCTCAGAACGCGGAGGGAGGGGCTGGTGTCATCCTTATTTCTCACCAAGGCGAACACTGAACCCACAGCTCTGAGCCGTGGCTGCCCCAGGTGCCGGCGTGCAGGAGGCCAAGTCTGTGCCTGGGGGGAGCCACATCCTGGTGGATGGTCAGGCAACTCCCCCTGTGCCTCAGTTTCCCCACATCAAAGAGGGGATCCCTGACCTAGAGGGTCTAAGCTGGACCCTCCAGCCTGGCCTGTGAATTGGATCTGGGGAGGGGGACAAGAAAGTCCCGGGCGCTGCCCAGGGCCCCTAATCAGCTGAGTCATCAGGCAGGGGCAGCCAGGACGGTTAGGAAGGGCCTGCCCGGGCTGGGCTGGGAGACGGTGCCCATCTGATCTTCGGTGCCGGCACAGCACCTGCTGCCGGATGTGGAAACAGGGACTTCTCGGAGGGCGGCTGTCACGGGGGCCTGAGCTGTCTCCACGGGGCTGCTGGGCTGGGAAGTATTTCTGTGTTCCTTTCTTTCTTTAAAATACACTTATTATTTTAGAACAGGTTTTGATTTATGGAAAATTTTTGAAGAAGTATAGAGCCATCCACGCGCCCTGGGCCTGTTTCCCGTTCCTCCTCAGGAGAGGCTCACCGGCTGGCCGTAACTAATGAGCCAGCATGGTTCCTAAGGTTGCCAAGCCCGTCGCTGACTCCCTCACCTCGCTCTCCTGTCCCAGGACCTCACCCCGGATCCCACATCACCTTCCATCCTCCCTCTCCTTCAGCTCCTCCTGGCGTGACACTCTCCCACATCCCTTTCACTTGGTGACCCTGACGGTTTTGAGGAGGGCTGGCCAGTGAGTTTGTAGAGCATCAATCAATTGGGATTTGCCTGGCGTTTTTCTCGAGCTTACCCGAGGTCACAGGTTTTGGGAGGAAGAGCACAGAGGTGAAGTACCTTCTCGCTTGTGGCAGGCGGTGGGGTCAGGTGCCGTCAACCTGACTTACCGCCAGCTCAGGCACAGCTGGCTCCTCACCACGCAGCCCCTCCCTGCTGGCCTCGGTGCCCCCTGAGCAGCCAGGTGGGGGTGGGGGTTCCACTGTGCTCCGCCCCCACGAGAGGCTCGAGCTACAGACATTATTTGGAATTCTCCACGGAGATTTGTCTCTTCCCCCCACTTTTTACTTATTCAATTATTTATTTATATCAGCATTGACTCATGGATATTTATTTCTTATTTATCTTATTTTATTTACTTGTTTTTTGAGATGGAGTCTCACTCTGTCGCCCAGACTGGAATGCAGTGGCGCTATCTTAGCTCACTGCAACCTCCGCCTCCTGGGTTCAAGCGATTCTCCTGCCTCAGCCTCCCAAGTAACTGGGATTACAGGTGTGCACCACCACGCCCGGCTAGTTTTTATATTTTCAGTAGAGATGGGGTTTTACCCTATTGGTCAGGCTGGTCTCAATCTCCTGAGCTTAAGTGATCTGCCTGCCTTGGCCTCCCAAAGTGCTGGGATTACAGGCGTGATGCCCATCCGGCTCATGGATATTTAACTTATACTTTGGTTATAATCCAGTAACATTTATTTCTTTGTTTAGAGACAGGGTCTCACTCTGTGGCTCAGGCTGGAGTGCAGCGGCAAGATCTCGGCTCACTGCAACCTCCACCTCCTGGCAGCCCCACAAGTAGCTGGGAGTAGAGGCATGAACCAACATGCCCAGCTAATTTTTGTGTTTTTTGTAGAGATGGGGTTTTACTATGTTGGCCAGGCTGGTCTTGAACTCCTGAGGGGATCCATCCGCCTCGGCCTCCTGCAAGTGCTGGGATTACAGGCACGAGCTACTGTGCCCGGCCATAATTCAGTCATATCTTATTTTTATTTTTCTTAGAGGCAGGGTCTTGCTCTGTCGCCCAGGCTGGAGTGCAGTGGTGTGATCACGGCTCCCTGCAGCTTCAGCCTCCTGGGCTCAAGCGATCCTCCCACCTTGGCCTCCCAAAGTGCTGGGATTCCAGGTGTGCGCCACTGTGCCCGGACTGGTCATACTTTATTTTGTGGCTCAAATGGTTCTGGCTGTGTCCACTGGGAGCTCTCATGGGTGGCCTCTGTGACCCTTGGATGCCCCGTGAGTTTGGGTCTTTTTTCTGTTTTTCCTTGTTTTTCTGGCACAGGATGCTCCAGGTCATTTGTGCATTTCCTGCACCAGTCCTAGACCCAGCATTTCTCCAGGACCCCGGCTCCTCTACTGCAGAATGCTGTTAGAAACCAAGATTTGGGCGGGGTGCGGTGGCTCACGCCTGTAATCCCAGCACTTAGGGAAGCCCAGGCGGGCGGATCTCCAGGTCAGGAGATTGAGACCATCCTGGCCAACATGGTGAAACCCTGTTTCTACTAAAAATACAAGAACTGCCGGGCGCGGTGGCTCACGCCTGTAATCCCAGCACTTTGGGAGGCCAAGGCGGGCGGATCATGAGGTCAAGAGTTCGAGACCATCCTGGTCAGCATGGTGAAACCCCGTCTCTATTAAAAATACAAAAAAAAAAAAAAAAAAATACAAGAATTAGCCGGGCGTAGTGATGCAGGCCTGTAATCCCAGCTACTCAGGAGGCTGAGACAGGAGAATCACTTAAACCCAGGAGGTGGAGGTTGCAGTGAGCCGAGATCACTGTCAGCGCACTCCAGCCTGGCGACAGAGTGAGACTCCATCTCAAAAATAAAAAACAAACAAAAGCACACCCCAAGATCTGGGCCCAGGTGTGCCTGCTGTTACGGAGGTGTCCCCGCCTGTGTCCCACCGACAGAGCGCGGAGGTGTGTGTGCCCCGGCGGCGTACAGACCCGTGTCTGTGAATACCCTCCGGGAACCCAGCTGTATCTAGTTAAACTACACGTGCGTTCACATCGCGTCTTCCACTCTGACCCAGCACCTCCGGGATCACGCCGGCTTCCTCCCTCTATCCACCTGCACCTCCAACACCAGCAGTGAGAAACTGGTTCCCACCAGCGTCCCCACCGGGATGTCCCCACCGGGATGCCCCCACCAGGATGTCCCCACCGGGATGTCCCCATCGGGATGTCCCCACCAGCGTCCCCACCGGGATGTCCCCACCGGGATGCCCCCACCAGGATGTCCCCACCGGGATGTCTCCACCTGCCGTCTGCTCATTTCACTGTTCAATCTGTGAGCCTCTATGTCGGCGCCCACACTGCTAACCCTTCCCTCCTGCAAAACAGCTGTATCAGCCAGGGCACGGTGGTCCCCTCAGGTCCCGAAGCTTGAGTCTCACAGACTCCACTCGTCCCCAGAGTGGCTCAGGCCAGCCCCCGTCACCCGCCCTGCGGTGAGGTTACGCCGCTGCATTTGTTACGGATCGGGCGTTCCTCGTGTTTGCAGTGTTCCATCACAGGGTGTGGCACGTTCTATTTACCTGGTCCCTCACTGATGGGCTCTCATGGGTTTCCTGTTTGGGCTGTTACCCGTAAAGCTGTGCGATCTATCTCTGGTCACGTCTTCAGTGGAGGTGCCGTGGGAGGTAGAAAAGTCCTTCGGAGTTTCCTTTCTTGTTAAAGAAGAATCATAATAAATGTCAGAAATAATAGTCTCTTTGGAAGACTTCCTTCAAAGCCTTCTTGCTAGTAGCTGTTTGTCAAGCCCCGTCCTATGTATCTGTTAGATATCCTCACAGGCACGTGGCACATTCTATGTCCTTGTACTTGAACCAAGATATCTGTGCTGGACGTGCTCACGGGCAGGTCCCAGCTGGAAACCGACCCCTCTTCCTTGTTGGATTTCTCGCCCTTGACTTTTCCTTACTTATTCCTTTCTGTTCTCCATGGCTTTTACCTGTTTAGAAAAGTTTTAAGTTGTGAGCCAGTCGGGTTTTAATTTAGATTGTGAGGTCTGGCCCCAGCCAACAGAGATCAGACACAGCCGTAAGGACGACCCCAAACGTGTAACATATAAATACGTCTGCTTTTCCTGTGTTCGTTGTACTCCCGTGGCAAGGTGGCTAGCGGGAGCACCCTTTCGCAGAAAGTCAAATGGCCTTGCTGACAGGTCCTTTGTCTCAGAGCTGACTTTCCTTTGCAGCACTGAGCATCTGTTTCCAACAGGCACATTTTATTTCTCTTGGATAAATACCTAGTAGTAAAACAACTGAGTCATAAGATAACTTTATTTATTTATTGAGATGAAGTCTCGCTCTGTCGCCCAGGGTGGAGTGCAATGGCATGATCTCAGCTCACTGCAACCTCTGCCTCCTAGGTTAGGTTCAAACGATTTTCCTGCCTCAGCCTCCCAAGTAGCTGAGATTACAGGCATGTGCCACCACACTGGGCTAAGTTGTTTTTTTTTTTTTTTAGTAGAGACGAGGGTTTCAACATGTCGGCTAGGCTGGTCTTAAACTCCTGACCTCAGGTAATCCACCCCCCTTGGCCTCATGAAGTGCTGGGATTACAGGTGTGAGCCACTGCACCCAGTCAAATAACTTTGTTAAAATAGCTCCTGTAAGGGCTGGGCACGGTGGCTCACACCTGTACTCCCAGCACCTTGGGAGGCTGAGGCAGGCAGATTTCTTGAGGTCAGGAGTTTGAAACCAGCCTGGCCAACACGGCGAAACCCTGTTTCTGCAAAAAGACACAAAAATTAGCCGGCTGTGGTGGGGCGCGCCTATAACCCTGGCTACTGGGAAGACTGAGGCGGGACAATCGCTTGAACCCGGGAGGTGGAGGCTGCAACGAGCTGAGATTTCGCCACTGCGCTCCAGCCTGGGTGACAGAGCAAGACTCCGTCTCAAAAAAAAAAAAAAGCTCCTAAAATCTAACAAAGCAATTAAGAAACAATCCCAAAACAGCATGGAAAGAATAAACTACCTCGGATAAATGTGACTCGGGTGAAGGAGCTGTACACTTGTACTGACTGTATTTTCTGATTTCTGTATTCTTGGTGCTCTGGCATTTGGGGCTTGACCCTGGAGAGACTGCCCAGCCCAGGGGCTACTCCGTAAAGACAGCAGTGATTCCCCTGCAGGTTCACCCCCGACAACAAACCAGCTGTTCCAGAGCACATCCCAACCACCTCCTATCACAGGCGCACACACGAAGCCACCACTCCTCCGACCTGTCACCCCAGAGCCAGGTATTGGACAAGAGTCTACCTTCCCTGCCTCTCCCATCCCTTCCCAGGAGAACCCTATGAAGGCTCTGAGCCCTGCTCCCCCCTCCCCCTCTCCCAACTCCTGCCTGACCTGGGCACCTTCCCACCTGGCCCCGTGTGGTCTGCGGTACCCCCTGCCTCCAGGGACTTGTGAGTCTAGACTCCTTCCCGTGTGACAATAATTTCTGTCTCTGTGTGTCTTACCATACACACAGACCGAAACAAACCCCAGACACAGATTTTCGAACACCTTTGAGACTAGGCGTGGTGGCTCACGCCTGTAATCCCAGCATTTTGGGAGGCTAAGGCGGGAGGATCACTTGAGGTCAGGCGTTTGAGACCAGCCTGGCCAAGATGGTGAAACCCCCGTCTCTACTAAAAATACAAAAAAATTAGCTGGGCATGGTGGCGTGTGCCTGTAATTCCAGCTACTTCAGCGGCTGAGGCAGGAGAATTGCTTGAACCTGGGAGGCTGAGGTTACACTGAGCTGAGCTCATGCCTGGGCAACAGAGTGAGACCTTGTCTCAAAAAACAAACAAACAAACAAAAAGAACATCTTTGAAAACTAGAAAATATTTCTGTAGCATGCTGAAATGGAAACAAAACACAAGAAGACACAACCCCAAGTAAGTGGAAAGACACCGCATGTCAATGGGTGGAAAACTCGCCATCGATCAGACAGCGATCCCCAGTCTAGATCCAGTGTATTTCCCCACAATGCTCCAATGGACTTTTTTTTTTTTTTTTTTTTTTTTTTTCAGAAATGGAGATGGCAACCCTTAAGCTCATGTGGAATTGCAAGCTGCTCCAGAGAGTTGAAATAATATTGAAAAAGAAGAATAAAGCTGGAGGACCCAGACTTTCTGACTTCAAAGTTTTCTACAAAGTGATAGTAATCAAAACAGCATGGTATTGGCATAAAGTCAGACACACAGATCCATGGAATAGAATGGAATCCAGAAATAAACCCATATGTCACCAGCCAGTTGATTTTTGACAAGGGTGATGAGACTGTTCAAAGGGGGAATTGATAGTCTCTTCAAAAAACAGTGCAGGGACAACTGGGTATCCCCAGGAAGGAGAATGAAGTCAGATCCCTAACTCACACCATATACAAAAGTTAACCCAACATATATCAGTGACCTGAATATGAGAGCGAAACCCACAAAACTCTTGGAAGAAAACAAAAGAGTATAAGTCTTCATGACCTTGGATTTGACAATGAATTCTTAGATAAGACCCCAAGAGCATGAGAACAAGGGAAAAAAGAGATAAATTGAAGCTCATCAACATTTTGCGCATTAAAGGTCATTTCCAAGAAAAGTGGAAAGACATTCTACAGAATGGGAGAAAACATTTACAAATTATACATCTGATAAGGGTCTATTATTCGGAATACACAGAGAAACTCTTTCAACCAAAACACAAAAGGACAAATAGCCCAGTTAAAAAAATGGGCAAATGACTTGAATAGACATTTCTCCAAAGATGTACAAACAGCCAAGTACCTGGAAAGATACTTGGCAATAAGAATCACGAGGGGATGCCAGTTGCCACCACCTGAGAGAGCATGCCATCCCCTCAGGTTGGCTATGAATTAGAAAAGGAAAATTCTGGCCGGGCACAGTGGCTCACGCCTGTAATCCCAGCACTTTGGGAGGCCGACGCACGTGTATCATTTAAGTTCAGGAGTTTCAGACTATCCTGGCTAACATGGTAAAAACCCTGTCTCAGGCCGGGCATGGTGGCTCATGCCTGTAATCCAAGCACTTTGGAGGCCAAGGTGGGCGGATCACCTGAGGTCGGGAGTTCAAGACCAGCCTGACCAACATGGTGAAACCCTATCTTAAAAAAAAAAAAAACAAATAAACCCTGTCTCTACTAAAAATACAAAATTAGCCAGGTGTGGTGGTGGATGCCTGGAATCCCAGCTACTCGAGAGGCTGCGGCAGAATGGCTTGAATCCAGGAGGCAGAGGCTGGAGTGGGCCGAGATCATGCCACTGCACTCCAGCCAGGGCAACAGAGTGAGACTCCGTTTCAAAAAAAAAAAAAAAAAAAAGGAAAATTAGCAAGTGCTGATGAGGACGCAGAGAAACAGGACGTTCACAGGTTGCTTGTGGGAGCAAGGCAGTCCTGCTACAGGGGACACAGTTTGGATTCCCCAACAGGTTAGGCAGGGTGGGCACAGTGGCTCACACCTGTAATCCCTGCATTTCCAGAGGCCACGTTGGGAGGGCTGCTTCAGCCTGTGGGTCTGAGACCAGCTTGAGCATCATGGCAGGACCTCATCTCTACAAAAAATTTAAAAATTAGCCAGGCGTGCTGGCACACGCCTGTGGTCCCAGCTACTCTGGAGGCTGAGGTGGGCGGATTGCTTGAGCCTGGGAGGTCAAGTTTGTAGTGAGTGAAAAAAGAAAGAAAGAAAGAGAAAGAAGGAACGAAGGAAGGAGGAAGGAGGGAAGGAGGGAAGGAAGGAGGAAGGAAGGAGGGAAGGAAGGAGGGAAGGAAGAAAGGAGGAAGGAAGGAGGGAGGGAGGAAGGAAGGAAGGAGGGAGGGAGGGAAGGAAGGAGGAAGGAAGGAGGGAGGGATGGAAGAAAGGAAGGAGGAGGGAAGGAGGGAAGGAGGGAAAGAGGGGAGGGAAGGAGGGAATGAGGGGAGGGAAGGAGGGAAGGAAGGGCATTTTCCTGTAGTTCTGCCACATAGCCAGCAAGCCCCAAGGAGGCTGAGGACAGCCTGCCGCCATGTAATTCTCAATCGCCAACCCAAGTCCGTCAACTCTCCAGTGACGTCCTCGAAGCAAAAGTGTCCCGCTGAGGATCAGGGGGTGCGCTGGCTCTGGAAGGGTCCCCGGTCTCTCCTCGACTCCTCTGACTCTCAGAGCCTTGAAGGTTTCGGGCCATCATTTTGTGGAGCGCCCCTCACGCCAGGCTGATGTTTTCTCATCATTAGATTGAGGAGATGCCCTTTCGGCAGGAGTTCTGCCTCCTGTGTCCCCTTGCTGGGACGTCCGCTCTCAACACTCGAGCAAGGGGCACTGGCTGGCTTCTCCACGGAAGCCACTCCTTCCCTTAGTGATGACTGTGTGTTTCGTGGGGAGATTCCTTGAGACTCTGTAACTAGCCGAGTTTGCATCAGACTTTATTTACTTACTTACTTACTTAAGACAGAGCCTCGCTCTGTCCCCTAGGCTAGAGTGCAGTGGTGCGATCTCAGCTCACTGCAGCCTCCGCCTCCTGGGTTCAAGTGATTCTCCTGCCTCAGCCTCCTGAGTAGCTGGGACTACAGGCGCATGCCACCATGCCCAGCTAATTTTTGTATTTTTAGTAGAGACAGGGTTTCACCATGTTGGCCAGGCTGGTCTCAAACTCCTGACCTCGTGATCCACCCGCCTCAACCTCCCACAGTGCTGGGATTACAGGCGTGAGCCATGGTGCCCGGCCAGCGTCAGACACTCTCTGTGTTCATTCGCTTATTTATAACTGCATGGATTCGTGGTCTCCTGTTTCATTCAACCATTTTCACTTCTTTTCTCCAATCATGTGACGTGTGAACTCACCCTGATGCGGACACCAGGAGCATCTGCGGCGTCTGCCTGGTCGCCATCTCTGAGCGTTCCCTCCCACAAGATGATTCTGGGCTCCTGGTCTCTCTGCCTCTGCTCCAGGCGTTCCTCCAGAAGTCCAGCTCCTGTCAGTGGCAAATGGCATTTAGAGAACACGATTTGGTGACGAGGTTGTCCCCCGCTCTTGGGTGTCACTGCTTGCAGCGCTTCTCAGGGGACAGAGCTAGTGAATACATGTATGTGTGCACGTGCACACTCACACAAATGCACACACATGCACACGCAGGCAGGCACCACTTGACCCACGTGCACACACACATATACCCACACATGCACACACGCTCACACACGCACACACATTCACACACACAAGCACACACACTCACACATTCACATCACATGCACACATGCATACTCACATGCTCACGCACACACATTCACACGCACACAGGCACTCACACTCATGCTCACACATTCACATCACACATGCACACATACATATGCATACTCACATGCTCACATGCACACATTCAGATGCACACAGGCACACACATGCTCACACACATTCACATCACATGCACACACATGTTCACATGCACACACATTCACACACTCACACATGCACACACATTCACACAGGCACATGCTCACACATTCACATCACATGCACACACACACATGCACACACATGTTCACATGCACACACATTCACACGCTCACACATGCACACACATTCACACTCACACAGGCACACTCGCTCATGCTCATCACATGCACACACACACATGCATACATGCTCACATACAGTCACATGCACATACATGCATACATGCTCACATGGACATTCACACACAGGCACATTCACACATGCTCACACGTGCACACATTCACATACATGCACACACATGCTCACAGGCACACATGCACACACAGGCACATGTTCACACATGCATACACATGCATGCAAACGTTCATGCATGCAAACATGCTCACATGCACAAATGCATACTCACACACATGTTCACACATGCACATTCACACACGTACACTCATGCTCACACAAGCACATACATGCACACACACGCTCACACACACTCATGCACACATGCACACAATGCTCACACATGCACACACACATGCACGCACGTGCACACAGGCACACACATATGCACACACATACATACACAAGCACACACATACACATGCACACACATGCTCACACATGCACACGCATGCACACATACACAGGTACACACATGCACATGCACACACGCATACATACACAGGTACGCACATACACATGCACACACATGCTCACACATGTACACATACACAGGTACACACATACACATACATGCACACATACATACAGAGGCACGCACATACACATGCACATACATGCTCACACATGCACACACATGCACACATACACAGGTACACACATACACATGCACACACGCATACATACACAGGCACACACATACACATGCACACACATGCACACATACACAGGTACGCACATACACATGCACACACACATACACAGGTACGCACATACACAGGCACACACATGCTCACACATGCACACACATACTGACATGCACATGTGAACACTCAGATGCATACTCACACGTGCAAATCGACACGGCCATATCCATCACGAAAACCATCAGCTCCCACAGCGCCCCGACTGTGGTTCCACTCCCAGGACTTACTCTGCGTTTCCCCTCTCCCATCGCGCTGCCTTCTCCAGCAGGTGGGAAGCAGGCTCCACCCCCAATTCACTGACTGATCTTATCAGTCCCCCACGCACCTCTGGGCCATTGTGGCTGTGGCCCCCCAGGCCCACCCTGGGCCCCGCTCCACCCTGGGCTTTAGGACCAAATCTTTCAGAAGGAAAGGGAAGGGGCGGGGTGGAGATGGGGGCAGAGCTTGACTGTTTAAAAAATTTCTGGCCAGGCCGGTTGCGGTGGCTCACGCCTGTAATCCCAGCACTTTGGGAGGCCGAGGTGGGCGGATCATGAGATCAGGAGTTCAAGACCAGACTGCCCAACATGGTGAAACCCCGTCTCTACTAAAAAAAAAAAAAAAAAAGAGCTGGGCATGGTGGCTCATGCCTGTAATCCCAGCTACGTGGGAGGCTGAGGTAGAATTGCTTGAACCGGGACCAGGGAGGCGGAGGTTGCAGTGAGCGGACATCTCGCCATTGCACTCCAGCGTGGGCTACAGAGCAAGACTCCATCTCAAAAAAAAAAAAAAAATCTTCTGGCCGTTTCAGTGGGTGTGGGGTGGGCGCTCCCTGCGGTTTCACTCTGTGGTTCCCCAGTGACCAACCTGATGAGCCAGGCTGCACACAGGGTTGGGGGTGCCGGGGGTGCCGCGGCTCAGGTACGCCCCCCCCTTGTCTGCCCTCAGCGTGACTTGGGAGGGCCTCTGGTCTGCCAGGACCATGCTTCCTGGGGGCAGGCTGGCGTCATGAGCAAGACGCCCCGACTGGCCAGGGGTCTACACCCTCCTCTCGGTGTCTGTGGGCCGGCCCCACCGCCGCATCCCAGCATCAGGGGTTCAGGGGGTTCACAGTCCACCTCCCGGCGCCTCCCCAGGCTCCCCTCCCGGCGGGCTGCTTCCTCCTCCTCCAACCCGCCCTCCTCTTGGCTGTCCTAAGCGGCCTCTGGGGCAGCCTCAGCGGCTCTTCCTCCGCCGACCTCTGACCCTTGACCCCTGACCTGCATGAGCCCCTCCAGCTGGCTCCTCCCAGAAGAATGGAAGGCGATGGCCACAGCCGAGGCCTGGAGAGAGACCCCGCTCCAGGCCTGCATAGCCCTGGCTGGCACCGCAGTGCAGTCTCGGGGCAGTCTTGCCTCTTCTCCCGGTGGGGAAACTGAGGCAGAGAGGGCGCAGTTACCTCCTACACACGCAGTTACGGTCACACGCAGGGCCTATCCCAGCCCAGGAAGTTCCCGGGCTCTGACACGCGACCCCGCGGCAGGTGGGGAGGGCGGGGCAGGTGGGGAGGGCGGGGCAGCTGGCTCCTCTCCGCCCCTCCCCGCACCTGCCCCGCCCCCTTCCGCAAACGCCCCCGCTTCTCCCACGCCGGCCCCGGCCTCGCCCGGCTCCGCTTTGCACGGTCAGGGGCCCCCTCTGGTGGACAAGCGGAGAAGTGCAGCACGTGGCCTCGCAGGACGGTCACATCTGTGATCGCTGCGCTCCGCGCACCCTGGAATAATGGAGTCAGCAAGGCTGTGACATACAAAACCAGTGTACAAAAGTGTTGTATTTCTAGATGCCAGCCATGAATAATTGGAAAATAAAAGTGAACATCAATACCCTTTGCTATAGAATAAAAAATCAAACACTAGGAATACATTTAATGGAAGGCATGCATGATCTTTACACCAGAAAGTACGAACATGGCCGGAGAAAATTTCAAAGCCCTGCGCAAGTGCAGAGACAGGAACACGGACCATTTTCATCACCCTGGGGTGTTTCCGGCCGGGCGCGGTGGCTCACGCCTGTAATCCCAGCACTTTGGGAGGCCGAGGTGGGCGGATCACCTGAGGTCAGGAGTTCGAGACCAGCCTGGCCAACATGGTGAAACCCCATCTCTACTAAAAAAAAAAAAAGAAGAAGAAAATTAGCCAGGCGTGGTGGTGCATGCCTGTGGTCCGAGCTACTCAGGAGGCTGAGGTGGGAAGATTGCTTGAGCCTGGGAGGTTGAGGCTTCACTGAGCTGTGATTGTGCCACTGCATTCCAGCCTGGGCCGCAGAGCAAGACCCAGTCTCATTAAAAACAAAAATTAAAAACCTCTGCTCTGCAAGAGACATTGTTATGAGAATGAAAAGACAAGCCACAGATCTGGAGACTATCTTTGCAAACCTCGTATCTGATAAAAGATGATTACCCAAAATATTGGAAACAGATGCTCAGGGCCACAAAGGAAAATCAGCACTGAGACAGACAATCTCTCAGCAAGGCAATTTTTACTTCTTGCAGGAAGGCTACCCTCACTAGCCATCTTGCAACAAGAGTACAATGAAAAGCAGAATATTTATCCCTTATACATTTGGGGTTGTCCTTACTGCTGTGTCTGATCTCCATTGGTTGGAGCCAGACTTCACAATCTAAACTAAAACCTGATTGGCTAATAACTTAAAACTTTTCTAAACAGGTAAAAGCAACGGAGAACAAAAAGCAAGTCCAAATAAGGACGGGACATAGGCTGCGAGCTGGGACCTGCCTGTGAGCACGGCCAGCACAGACATCTTGGTTGAAGTGCGAGGACATAGAATGTACTACGTGCCTGTGAGCATGCATAACAGCTACAGAGGAGAGGGCTTAACAAAGAATTGTTAGTGAAAAGCAAGAAGGCTTTGAAGAAAGTCTTTACAACAAACTACTATTTCTAACACTTACGAAACTTTGAACTTTCCTACTTCCCACACAAAATACAGCAAGAACTCTTAAAGTCAACATGAAAGAAAACAAGCGACCCCATTAAATAGTGGGCACATCAGATAAATCTAGCAAAGAGATTAAAATAATGAAAAAGAAAAAAAAAGTGGGCAAAAGATTTGAACAGACACTTCACCAGAGAAGATATTCTGCTGTCACATAAGCACATGAAAAGATGCCCCTCGATGTGCGTTATCAAGGACTGCAAATTAAAATGACAATGAGATGCCGCTGCACACCTCTTAGGATGACTAAAATCCCCAAACCAGATAACACCAAGTGCTGACAAGGAGGTGGAGCGACAGGAACTCTCATTCAGCTGATGAGAATGCAAAATGGCACAGCCACTTGGGAAGACAGTTTGGCAGCTTCTTACAAAGCTAATGTACTCTTACTGCGTGATCTAGCAATCGTGCTCCTAGGTACTTATTTACCCAAAGGAGCTGCAAACATATGCCCACACAAAAACCTGCACGTAAATGTTGATAGCATCTTTATCCATAATTGCCAAAAAGTTGAAGGAAACAAAATGTCCTTCAAAAGGTGAATGGGTGGACCAACTGCGGTGTGTCCATACAACGAAATATCATTGAGAGATGAAAAGCCATGAGCTATCAAGCCGTGTAAAGGCATAGAGGGGCCGGCCGGGCACGGTGGTGGCTCACGCCTGTAATCCCAGCACTTTGGGAGGCAGAGGTGGGTAGATCACGTGGTCAAGAGATCAAGACCATTCTGGCCAACATGATGAAACCCTGTCTCTACTAAAAATACAAAACTTAGCCAGGCGTGGTGGCACACGCCTGTAGTCCCAGCTACGCGAGAGGCTGAGGCACGAGAACTGCTTGAACCTGGGAGGTGGAGGTTGTAATGAGGCGAGATCGTGCCACTGCACTCCAGCCTAGGTGACACAGTGAGACTCTGTCTCAAAAAAAATAAAAAATTAAAAGACATACAGGGGCCTCAACGGCATACTACTCAGTGAAAGAAGCCAGTTGGAAGAAGTTAATAGTATATCATTCGTAGTGGATAAGTCAAAACTTCAGAGCCCATGAAAATATCCATGGTTTCCAGGGGTTGGGGAGAGGGTCAGTGGAGCACGGGATTTTGGGGGGGTGGATATATTCTGCATAATACGGTAATGATGGACACATGACTTGCGTACTTGCATAGAGAGCGAACCCTCTGGAAACTCCAGACGTCACTTAATGATACTGTATCAATATGATTCATCAGTTGTAGCAATGCGTGACACTGATGCAAGCCGGTGATGGGGAACTCTGTGTGTGGGGAGGTGGGGGCAGGATCTTATCTGTACTATCTGCCCAGTTGCCTGTAAACTTCAAACTGCTCTAAAACACACAGCGTATTCATTCTTCACATGCACTTTTACCTCGCCACGATGTGTTTTAATCCCGCCTGGATCCCCTCTGCTGCCGTGGCACACGTCATACCTGTTACGGCTGTACACCTCACAACACGCTGACTCGCTTTGGCTGTTCCTGCATCAAACTGCCAATTCTCTTTAAACCTTTTTTGAAAGAGGAAAGTGTCTGACACAGCCACAGCGGCTTCCGTCTCCAGGGCTGGTCTTCCCTCGAAAGACCTTCTGCATCTCACTCTTCATCTCTTATCATTTCCTTTCTGCCTGCAGAACCTCCTGTCACGTTTCTGGCAGTGCAGACACGCTGGGGACAGATGACCTCCGTGCTTGTTCCACTGAAAACGTCTTTGTTTGATCTTTGTTTTTGGAAAGGTGTTTTCACTGGGCGGCTGGTGCCTGTAATCCCAGCTCTTGGGAGGCTGAAGCATGAGGATTGCTTGAGTCCAGGAGTTTGAGACCAACCTGGGCAATATAGTGAGACTCTGTCTATACAAAAAACATAACAATTAGCCAGGTGTGGTGGCTACAGAGGCTGCCGCAGTGCCACAGCCTGGCGGCTCATACACAGCAGGGATTCATTCCTGATGTCCTGGAGGATGGAGGTCCGAGGTCAGGGAGCCAGCGTGGCCGGTGGCTGGCAATGACTCAGCTGCCACGGACCCTCCAGCCCAACCAGTGAAACCCCTGTCCCTGCTTCTCAGATCCCCTGGCTCCAGGCACAGCACCCGTGGCGGGGGAGGTGGGAAGGGCACTGCCTGGGGCCAGAGAGACTCCTCCTTGGCCGAGGTGCCCAGGGCGGACCCTGTAAACCCGAGAGGGACGGGGGCACTGGTCTCAAGTGAGGACAAGCGTCTGTGCCCCAACTCCATGCCTTTCTCGGCCACCCTGCACCCGAGACTCTGGCCGAGAGACTCTGAGGCGAGGATACCACTGTGAATGTCCGTGGGGCGGGTGAGTCGCCGACGGGCTGTGGTTTCCAAGCTGTGAAAGAATCAGCAGACAACTGTGGAAGTTTCTCTGCGTCTTCCATTAGCAGCCACTGTGACCCGGCAGCCCGTGTGGAGCTGCCTGAAGACAGCTTGGGCCCGGCTTCCCGGGAGTCTGAGGGTTTGACAACGTTCTCCAAGTGTTGGAGGAGGCGGGTGCATTTGAAGAAGACTCAGCCCGACCCTGGAGGGGAGGGAGCAGGTGTCTCCCAGCCCCTTAGGGAGGGGCCAGACCTGTGGGTTGGTTGAGGAGGAGATCCCTGTTGTGGCCTGGAGTGTGCTCCCCCGTTCCTACTTTTTTGTTTGTTTGTTTTTTTGAGATGGAGTCTCGCTCTGTCACCCAGGCTGGAGTTCAGTGGCACAATCTCGGCTCACTGGGTTCAAGCGATCCTCCTGCCTCAGCCTCCCGAGTAGCTGGGGCTCCCGGCGCCCACCGCCATGCCCTAAGTTGTGTGCTTCCTTTTAGTTTCTGGTTGTTTGAGATGGAGTCTCACTCTGTCGCCCAGGCTGGAGTGCAGTGGTGCCATCTCGGCTCACTGCAACCTCTGCCTCCTGGGTTCAAGAGATTCTCCTGCCTCAGCCTCCCGAGTAGCTGGGACTACAGGCATGTGCCACCACGCCTGGCTAATTTTTGTACTTTTAGTAGAGACAGGGTTTCACTGTCTGGAACTCCCAGCCTCCGATGATCTACCCACCTTGGCTTCCCAGAGTGCTGGGATTACAGGTGTGAGCCACCGCCCGGCCTCCTCTATCTTTTTAAACACACGAAGCACACCTGTGGTACCTGTTAAGCCACTTGTCTGCCAGTTCCATCCCTTCCCATGTTTCTGGATCTACTTCTAATGATTTTTTTTTTTTTTTGGAGGGTCATCTTTTCTTTTCCTTTCTCAGCCTGCTTGTTTTTGACTCGCCCCAGATCTCGTGATATTCTCTGGAGCGTTTGTTTTGGGATGTGTCTCACAGGCACTTAAGTTCCTTGCAATCATTTGGACCCACCTGTGGTTTGCTTCGGGCCGTGACCACAGCCAATTTTCAGCTTTGTGAGGGTGGGTCCAGAGAAGCCTTCGGTTTCGGGGTAATTTTACTCCCCTAGTAGGTCAATAGCCTTCTGAGGACTGTCCAATGCCCGCCTCTGACAAGGTCTCCACTCGGCTGGCGGGAGCATGTGGTATCCCAGCCCTGCGTGCACTCCCGAGTTCTCTGCCCGTCTTACCTGGTGGTTCATTCTTGTTTCTGACGTGGCTCCTACGTCCCTCTCATGCGCCTCCGGCACTCGGCCAAGGACTCCGGGGACCCCCTGCAGACCCCCAGAGTGCTCTGAGCAGTTCTCTCCTCTCTGCCTCCTGAGTCCTGGATGCCTGGGCCTCTCCGGACGCCAGTGTCCGTCTCCTCAGCCCATCAGGCTCCAGGGCTGAGTGTCCCATTGCCGCACTGAGTCCGGACATGGTCACCGTTGACTCCCGCTGCTTCCCACCCTTCCCTTGGGGACATTCCCCCACGTGGCCTCTTGTCCCTTGTCTGTCAACAGTGACCTCAGCAGCTTTACCAGCTACCTACCTGTCTGTGGTGGGAGGCCACATGGGGGACCCATGAGTCCATCTTGGCTGGACGCGGCCGTCCCGGGCGTGCCACGGTAGCCTGCTGCACTGGGCTGAGTTTGGGAAGGTGGCTGGAGCGGAAGCGCACACGAAAACGCACGGAGGTGGAGCTCCTCACCCCGCAGAGCAGCTGCGCTCCTCCTCGTCAGAGAGAGCAGAATAGCTGGAGAAACTGAGGGCTCCGCCTTTGGCGAGGTCTCTGCTCTTCCGTCTTCACACTGTCCCGGCCGTCAGGAGGAGGCTGGAATTCTGGATAGCTGGCGGCCACAGGCCAGCCTTCCAGGTACCTGGCATCGCTCTCTCTGAGAGATCTCAGCTTGGAGCTGTGTGGCTACGAATGCCCTGGAGGAGAAAGGAGACAGGGCAAGTCCAGGGTGATGACCACCCTGCCCTCTGCTCAGCTGTCGCCAGGGCTGCATGGGGCTGTCTCCCACATGGTGTGTTGGAAACAGATGCTCGGTGCCACAAAGAAAAATCAGCACTGAGACAATGGATCTCTCAGCAAAGCAATTTTTACTTCCTGGACTGTGGGAAGGGCACCCTCACTAGCCATCGTGCCACGAGAGTACAGTGAACAAAGGAAAACACACACATTTATCCCTTACACATTTGGGGTCGTCCTTACTGCTGTGTGTGATCTCCGTTAGCTGGAGCCAGACCTCACAATCTAAACTAAAACCTGATTGGCTGATGACTGAAAACTTTTCTAAACAGGTAAGGGGCACAGGCTGCCAGCTGGGACATGTCCGTGAGCACGTCCAGCACAGAATCTTAGTTAAAGTATGAGGACACAGAATGTACCATGTGCCTGTAAGTATGGCGTGTCTAACAGCCACATAGGATGGAGCTTCACAAAGAGTTATCAGCACACTTAGGATTTATTCTTTAACAAGAAAGGAAACTTTGAAGAGGAACTTTTACTTCCCACGTTGCGTTAGACGGCAGCTTCTGGGAGGCTGCAAGGATCCTGTCTGTCTGAAGTGTTTATGATGAGCTGGTCCTGCGGGTTTTAGTATTCTCCTTTTTTTCTTTTTTTGAGACAGGGTCTCGCTCTGTCACCCAGGCTGGAGTGCGGTGGCGCAATCACGGCTCACTGCAACCGCCACCTCCCGGGCTCAAGTGCCCAGCCTCCCAAGTAGCTGGGCGTCAAGGTGCACACCACCACCCCAGGCTAATTTTCCAATTCTGTGTAGAGATGAGATCGCCCTATGTTGCCCAGGCTGGTCTCCAGCTCTGGCCTCAAGTTACCCTCCTGCCTCGGCCTCCCAAAGTGCTGGGAGGACAGGCGTGAGCCACTGTGCCTGAGCTTTCTCTTTTTAAAGCAGATTATCGAAGGTACAGTTTACGTGGCATGCAATTCACCCACTCAGCATGCACAGTTCTGGGGGTTTAGTGTATTCAGAGTAGAGCAACCATGACCACAGCCAATGTTACAGCATTTTTATCACCTCAGAAAGAATCCTTGCCCCCTTCGGGAGGAATCGCTGCAAGGTCGAAGGTCACGGTCTTAGCCACGGCATCCGTTCCCAAGCCCCGGGGACACCACCTCCCGGCAATGCCGGCTACCTCCGTCTCAGAAACCTCCGTAAACTGGAACCACCAAATGATCGCTGGTTTTACTGTGCACTTTTGTTCTACACTGGATTGAACCTTTTTGAGCACAAAGGGTCCTTTCCATTGCTGTGAACTGTGAGCTCTGTTGTCGCCTTTATTTGTTGCTGGCTGTACGTGATGGGAGTTCAGCTTCTTGGGGCTGGACCGCAGAGGTGGGATACAGTGCTTCCTGAGAGGCGCCGGGGCAGGGTCCATCCACTGCTCCCGTGGGCCCCAGTCCTGCAGCACCCCCAGGTGAGGGGCCGGGATCGGCAGGGTGCCCGGTGTTAACCAGTCAGAGCAAACTCAACCCTGTGGTGCTGACTGGTCCGTCTCCCAGGCCTGATCCAACCGGAGCATTCCTAGGAGGGCCCCTGACTTGGGGGTGCCCCAGCCCTGGTGTCCCCATGTGTCCCTGGGTTCTCTCAGCCCTGGTGTCCCCCGAGTCTCTTCTTCACCGTCAGCCCTGGTGTCTCCTGTGTCCCTGCCCCACCCCCATCCCTCACGTCCTGTGCTCCTGAAGGTCCCATCTTGTGGGCCTCTTTCATGGGACCAGGATGGGGCACCTGGAAACCTCTGGGAAGTTTGTCAAGAGGACAGATGAGGAGCAGGGTTGTGAGGAGGGGCCTGGGTCACCCCTGCCTGTCCCCTGGGGATGCACCTGGGAGGAGTCCAGGTGCATATGGCCCCAGTGTGCAGAGTTGGCCCCAAACCAGGCTGGTCCCAGGCAGGGTGGGACCAGGAGGAGCTCTGAGTGGGCCCTTTGTTAAAGGTCGGGGGCAGGTGGGGGGTCCTGGGGCTCAGAACGGGAGGAAGTGGGCCGGAGGCCTGGGTGACCAGCAGGCCTGGGGGAGTCAGGAGGTGGGGTGGATGGACCTGCAGGGACAGTGTCAGCACTGGATGGGATGGAGGGCACAGGGAGCTGGGCTGGGTCTCCTGGCGTCACATCTGCACCCGTCCGCCCCTCCCTCTGCGGATGAAGCTCAGCTCCCTGAACAATGAGGCACCTGCAGACCAGCGGACCTGCACGGACAGCCCCAGAGGTGGACACTGGTGACTCGTAGGAGGACTCGGGTCTCACATGGGAGGTAGGGAGCAGGGCCCCTTCCTGGCTGAGGACACTCGATGCTGTCCCTTCTCAAGGCTGTTTCCTCATCTGACAAGCGGGTCTCATGTGAGCCCCCCACCAAGTGAGTTGAGGAGGGCTGGCCCCACCCCCATGGATTTGGAGTCTGTAGGAGGGGAGATTCCATTCCCGTCCCCACCCTGTTGGCACCTTCCACCTCTTGGAAGGTGGCCCATGGACATGGGTTCCTCTTCCCGTGCCCTCTTGGGGAAACAGCTTGTGGGGTGACTGGTCTTGTAGAATGGGCAGCCAGGCTACCCGTGCCTGAAGGCCTCCTGGCACCGGGGCAGGGGCAGGAGCTGATCCCACCAGCCAGAAGGTGGTGCGTTCGGTGCTGGGACGCACAGCTGACAGGTGGAGCTGTAAGCCTCCAGTGCTCAGCCCTCGGCAGGGCCAACCTGGCAGCACCACACACAGAGGGCGTCAGGGCGGCGGGAGCACGTATCACATGGGGGCCCTGGGTCTGAATCATCCACTTCCTCCGATGGATGGGAGGGTGCAGCGTCCCTCCTCCACCCGTCCTGGTCTGGAGAGATAAATGGGGAGGGGAGAGCCCACTGGGTAGAAGGAACAGGGAGCGGCCAGGGTAAGTCCCCACTCTCAGAGACCCTGACTTCAGCGTCACCTGGAGCAGAGCGGCCCAGCCTCAGACCCAGAGCGCCGAGACCCAGGCCTGCAGGCCTGGACACTGGACGCACCCTGGTCCCCTTGCCCCCGCTCATTCTGCACCCCACACGCTGCAGCCCCCGGCCCTGCCCTGTCCCCCAGCTGGGCTCATGCCGCCCCTTCTTCCTCCTCAGATGCTGAGCCTGCTGCTGCTGGTGCTGCCCGTCCTGGTGAGCCCGGCCCACTCGGCCCCTGGTGAGTCCCAGCCCGGGCCCACTCTGCCCCTCACCACGTCCCAAAGGCCGGGACCTGGGAGGGTTCTGGGGAGGCCGGGCTGGCCCCACACACGGGAGGTCTGGCCCAGGTATGGGGCTGCTTCCTGGTCCTGAACTGGCTCCTGCCCCAGCCCCAGCCCCAGGCCAGGTGCTGCCACGAGCGGGCATCGTCGGGGGGCAGGAGGCCCGCGGGAGCAGGTGGCCCTGGCAGGTGAGCCTGAGATTCCACGGCCAGTTCTGGATGCACTTCTGCGGGGGCTCCCTCATCCACCCCCAGTGGGTGCTGAC
>PVKV010028988.1:0-24218 GCA_004027835.1 Alouatta palliata | reverse complement strand
TTTGTTCATTCCTTTTTACCCTTTTTTCTCTACTCTTGCCTTCTCGGTTTTTTTCATTGAGTTGATCTTCGAGCTCTGATATCCTTTCTTCTGCTTGGTCAATTCGGCTGTTGAAACTTGTGTATGCTTCACAAAGTTCTTGTGTTGTGTTTTTCAGCTCCATCAATTCACTTACATTCCTCTCTAAGTTGGTTATTCTCGTTAGCATTTTGTCAAATCAGTTCTTAGTTTCTTTGCATTGGGTTAGAACAAGTTCTTTTAGCTCACAGAAGTTTCTTGTTACCCACCTTCTGAAGCCTGATTCTGTCATTTCATCACACTCATTGTCCATCCAGCCTTGTACCCTTGCTGGTAAGGAGTTGTGATCCCTTGTAGGAGGAGAGGCATTCTGGTTTCGGGTGTTTTCCTCCTTTTTGCACTGGTTTCTTCCCATCTTTGTGGATTTATCTGTGTGTGGTCTTTGTAGTTGGTGATTTTCAGATGGGGTCTCTCACTGGACGTCCAGTTTGTTGATGATGAAGTTATTTCTTTCTGTTTCTTAGTTTTCCTTCGAACAGTCTGGCCCCTCTGCTGTAGGACTGCTGAGGTCCACTCCCAGACCTGCTTGCCTGGGGATCACCTGCAGCGGCTGTAGAACAGTAAGGGTTGCTGCCAGTTTCTTCTTCTGCTATCTTTGTCCCAGAAGATTACCCACCAGATGTCAGTCTGAGCTCTCCTTTATGAGGTGACTCATTGGATATACGGGGGTCAGGGAGCTGCTTGAGGCGACCGAGTGTTCTTTATAGGAGCTCAAGTGCTGAGCTGTGAGCTCCGTTGTTCATTCAGAGTTTCTGGGCAGGTACGTTTAAGTCTGCTGCAGCAGAACTCATAAACCCCCTTTTTTTCCCCAGGTGCTCTGTCCCGAGGAGTTAGGGCTTTATTTATGAGTTTCCCTTGTGCTGCTGCCTTTTTCTCAGGACTGCCTTGCCCAGCGATGAGGCAGCCTACTCACTGCCTGCAGAGGCTTTGCTGAGCTGCTGTGGGCTCCGCCCAGCTGCCTTGTGAACTTCCCTGCAGTCCAGTTTATACCGGTGTAGTTAGAACTGCCTCTGCAATGGCAAACTACCTCCGTAGTGGCAGACTGCCTCAGTAATGGCAGACGCCCCTCCCCCACAGAGCTGGACCGTCCTGGGTTCAGCTGTGCTTGCTGTGAAACTCTCGATCCAGAGCGTTTCTGATGGCTATTTTTTTTTTTTGTGGGGGTGGGACCAGCCGAGCCTGATCACCTGGCTCCCTGCCTCAGAGCGTCTTTTTTAGTTGAATGGTCGACTGTCTCCCAGGTGTTCCAGCCACCTGTTGAAAAGGCCCCGGGATCTGTGTGATTTCCCGTGCGGTGACCCACTGCGCCGGCTGAAACCGCAGGCGCTGGCGTTTTTTTTGCCTGGGAAATCTCCTGGCCTGGCTGCCTAATTCAGTCCCCTTTTTTAATCAGATGAATGGGCGGGTCTGCCTTCCCGGAGCTCAAATTGCCAGCTAAAACAGCACCCGGACCCACGTATTTTGTATCGGGAACCGCTGCGCCGGGGCGCCGCTCCAAACAGCTGCGGTGAAAACAGCTGTGCCTGCAAAAACAGCGCCGGCTGTGCCGGCGAAAATAGCCATGCCGGCCAAACCAACTGCGCTGCCGACACTTGGGGCTCCTCCCCTGGGAATATCCTGGTCTGTGGGCAATAAAAATCCGTCTGGGAATGTGGCTTCCACTCACCCTCCACACTTTCAGTGGGAGCTGCAATCCTCAGCTGCTCCTAATCGGCCATCTTGGATCAGTCCTCGATCAATTGATTTTTGACAAAGATATCGGATAAATTAACTGGGACAAAATAAATGCCCCAGTGAATTGTACTAAGACAATCAGATATCCACACACAAAAATTGACTCAAAATAGATCAAAGACATAAATGTGGGATTTAAAACTATAAAACTCTTAATAGGCTAACTCTTAGGGACAGACCTTCATGACCTTTGTTTTGAGAAATAATTCTTAGATATGATACCAAAACATAAGCAGCCAAAGGAAAAAAGTGATATAAAAGGTTCAACATTGTTAGCCATCTGAGAAATAGAAATTAAAATCAGGATTAGATACCACTTTATACCCACTAGGATGGTTATAACTGAAAACACAGGTAAAGGCAAGTGTTGGCAAAATGCACAGAGATTGGAAATTTCATGCACTGAGGTTTTAATAGAAAATGATGCAGCCACTGTAAAGGGCATTCTAGCTGTTCCTTTAAATATTAGACATAGTTGCCACATGACCCAGAAATTTCACTGATAAGTATATATCTCTTACAAATGAAAATATATTCACACAAAAACATCTACGCACATGTCAAGCATGGTGGCACACACCTGTCATCCTAGCTACTTGGGAGACAGGGGTAGGAGTATCGCTTGAGCCCAGGAGTTGGAATCCAGCCTCAGCAACATAGCAAGACTTTGTCTCTAAAAAAAAAAAATACTTCTTTAACTAAGAAAACTAAAATTCAAAAAACTCACAACACGAATTTCAATAGCAGTATTATTTATGTTAGCCTAAAAAGTAGAAACAACCCAAAAGTAGAAACAACTGATGAATGTATAATTTGTAATACACACTTTTGTAAATAGTTAAGCCAGGAAAGATTTTAAAGCATTCTGATATAAACACAGCTTGAGAAAAAATAAAATAAAATAATCCATTGCTCTCCAACACTCATTTCAAACTGACATATTGCTGTGCTTTAAGGATCATATCTAAAGTATCCTGTTGAGAAGCAAAGCTTCTCTAAAACAGCTTCTCTCCATTTCTTTCATCTTGTCTGACTTCCCTCTTTCTTTTACTTGTAATATCAACCCAGATTTGAAATCTTCACATCAACCTTGAATCTTCTCCACTTCATTGTTCCTTTATTCAGTCATCTACAGTGATTTATTTATACCTTTATGTACCCAATCTCTTCTGGCCTGGAGACCAGGACCTTAATCTACTATCACACTTATAAAATGATATGAATAGTAGAAACATTGTAAAAAGTATAATTGTTTTGTAAATATGCCATATCCAATTGTATAAACTAACTTTATTCCAGCTCAGATATGTTTTGCTTACATTTGGAACCTTTTAATATTTCACCTAAATTTTAACAAAATATCTCCCATATAAATATTCTTAATGTATTTTATATGGTTGCAATTTGTACTAGTTGAGCTATGTTTATATTATGAAAAAAAATAAACATTTAAAATTAAAACTTATATCTCCAATAAATCCTACATTTATTTAAAATATGTAAAATCTACAGTTAATGATTATCTTAGTTCCTTTTTTGCTGCTATAATAAAACACTACAGACTAGACACTTTATTAAGCAATAAAATTTATTTCTCACAGATCTTGAGGCTGGAAAATTGAAGAACATGGTTCCAGCATTTAGCAAGCGCCTTTGTGCTGTTTCCTAACACAGCAAAATGTCAAATGAGCATGTAAAACACAGAGAGGCACTAGAGTCCAGATTCACTTCATAACAACCCACTCACAATAACTATGACCGGCTTTTGAGTGCAGAGGACAGCTCCCTTGAGAGAATGTTGTAGGTCCTTGGTCTCACACACTCTCAAGAATGGGAGAGAGCACCACGGCGGGCATGATATGCTTGTAAAATAAATACCGGACCCCAAAAAAGTTTCTGTAGAAAAGTGATTTATTTAAGCAGAGAGAGAAAAAGGAAAAAGAGAAAGAAACAGCTAGCTCTCACACTGAGTGAAAGAATGCAAGCCACTCTCACACTGAGTGAGAAGGGTTCCCAGAGGGGAAAAACCAGAGAAGGAAAGCTCCTCTCAAACTGAGAGAATGCAGAAAGATGCAATCCAGGAAAGGAAAGCAGCTTCCATACTGAGTGGAAGGGAATTGAGAGAGAAAGATGGAGTTTGGGAGAGGAAGACAAACGTCCAGGAGAGAGTGTGGAAGGGGACCCCAGAGGGGAAATCCGCCCGGATGTGGGAGACCAGGACTTTTAACCTGGGAGGAATTCCCTCCAGCTCCAAGTCCCCTGGCTAATGAAAGGAGCTCCTTAGAACTTCTGCTGGAGTGGCTGACTTTTTGATCCTTTCCCGCGCGCAAAAAATAAACAGAAACTGTAAATCTCCCGGATAGAGAGGCATGGGAGGCAGGCATGGCACTGGGAAGTTCTTGCCCTTAACACTACGCCCCCTTGTGGACCTGGAAAGAGAACACATTCCCTCATAACCAGCTCCTGTGACAATGCCATTAAGCCATTAATCACCTGTTAATAGGCCCCACGTTCCAACACTGTTTGTTGCCTTGGGAATTAACATTCCAACAGAGGAATGTTTGGAAGACATTCAAATCATAGCAATGATCAAAACATAATTTGAATTTTTAAAACAATAAATGTGTTTCAAAGGAATTTGAGTAATACATCTTCTGATGCATTTATTTTTAACTTCTCAAACTGTTATCTCTCTCAGAACTGCTTGTTTCAAATACCAAAAGATTCTTAAGGGAGACTTTTTAATGTCTTTTTCCACTTATAAACAGAAAGGCACATCTTATAGAAAATAAATGAAACCATGAAATATTAAAGTTTGTTTTGAGAACTGAAACTTCCAGTGTGGCCTTCATTTCTCACACTGATATAATTCCTTAAAAGGAAACCATGTAATACTATAATGTTCTATTCATAAGCTACAACTGCTTTTAGGACAGATATTAGACCTAGTCTAAGGATTAAGGCATTCGTTAATATTTCAGCAAACATCATCAGATTAGCATTACCACTGGCATCTCAACTCAAATCCAGTCAAATAGAAAGAGTTTAAATGGCCAGAAAAGTTTAGTACATGACCCAACTAATTGTGTTTCTCAATTAAATCTTCATGGACATATACATTCAAAGATTGTTGTGATATACTAAATTTAGGGGGATAATTCTAACTTGTATACAAATATGAAAAATAAATTTTCCCTAGAATTACTGAAACAAGGAATGTTTGATAAGTAAACCATGACGTTAAACTGGTTTTGCCATAACTCCCTAAATTTATTTTGCCATACATGACTTAAATGCTTTTTTATTTATTTCTAGGAACTATATTCAATCCTTTTTGATACGTGCCACGTATAGCACACAATAAATAATAATAACAGCTCCCTTAAAACTTTCAAATGTGATCGTTAGCATCTATTCTTGAAATAGTTCTGGGTGATTTTACTGCCCCCGTGTATGTGTATTTCTTTTTAACAAATAACAATCAATATAAAGCATCGTTGACTTTGTTAGTCATTTATAAAAATGCCTTTCCCTAGAAGATGCATTGTTATGAACAATGATTCATAGATGCAAAACAAATATAATTTCAGGAAAATAGGATGTAGTGATTAATGAAGGGGTTTCTATCGCATTAAAGGATTTGGAGAAACTTAGCCCAACTCCTGCTTCAAACTAGCTTTGTTACAGTGAGCAAATTACTTACCAGCACTTGGATAATATCGTTTCTAAGGTTTCCTTTCAGTTCTACAACTGTAGGCTGCCTTTTAAAAATGATTTATAATTAATTTCATAAAATGAATGCAAGGTAGTATAGTAAAATAAATTATGGTAGACGATTGTATTTATTTTCACAATGGCTAAACATTTGAATGTTTGAAATGTATTCTACTGATGTATCACAACTCTAAATATTTGCTGCTGAAAATCAATATAAAAGAATATAAATATGCAAGGAATAGGTTAGCTAATCACCTGGTGTGAGATAATGGTTAAACATTGTAAATTCATTATATTTTCAAAGGCTTCACATGCCAGCCTGTTAGCAAATATAGGAACTATGATAAATCAGCCTTAGGGTAAGCCTTGATCTTGTCTACCACTGTAAATTAGCTTATCAACAACTCACACTAATGTAGTAATGTCAGTGAAAGATAAATCACAGTTTATGCATTCATTTTTGTTAGAATACAAAACTGGATACTTTCTAATGCTGACATCTAACTTGATGTTTAATGACATATTAAATAATCTGAAGGAATGTGTAATAAATAAAATATAATGACTTATGCATTCATATTTTGAGTCTCTACTAGCTTTATCATTAGACATAAATCCACTTTAATTTCACAATTTTAGATTTCAGAGCTCACCTTTCATAAAGTGAGAATCAAAGTAAAGCCTAGTGACTATTTTGAACAATACCGTACTATACACTTGAAATTTGCTAAGAAGGTAAATCTTAAGTGTGTTCTCATTGTGAAAAAGAGAAAAAAATAATAACTATCTGAGGTGATGGACATGGTAATGAGTTTAACTGTGGTGATTATTTTCCAATATATATATATGTACGTATATATCTACGTATGTATGTACATATACAATGTGTGTACATACATATATTCAAGTATTATACCTTAAATATATATAATTTTTTTTTTTTTTTGAGACGGAGTTTCGCTCTTGTTGCCCAGGCTGGAGTGCAATGGCACGATCTCGGCTCACTGCAACCTCCGCCTCCTGGGTTCAAGCAATTCTCCTGCCTCAGCCTCCTGAGTAGCTGGGATTACAGGCATGCGCCACCATGCCCAGCTAATTTTTTTGTATTTTTAGTAGAGACGGGGTTTCACCATGTTGACCAGGATGGTCTCGATCTCTTGACCTCGTGATCCACCCGCCTCGGCCTCCCAAAGTGCTGGGATTACAGGCGTGAGCCACCGCGCCCAGCCAAATATATACAATTTTTATTTGACCTTTGTTCCTCAATAACATTCACAACAAAGATAAAAAACATACAGAACCATACAAGGGAGAACGGGAGAGCACTAGAACAAATGGCATAAGTAAAAACATAAAAAGTGAGCAGTGTAAAGAAAAACATATTTGTGGAAATGAAGCGTGTGTGTATGTGTGTGTAGTATTTAATTTACATGGTTAAGTTAAAATATGGTAGCATTATTAAATGATTAAAGTAGTCTTTGTCAGTTGCAAGGTACAGACACCACAACTATAGTCCACAGAGGGAGGTTATTGTAAGAGTCACTTCAGCACAAAGGAAAGCCAGGGAAACTGTCTGAGCATGTGTGTAGACAGCATGAATCCCAGTGGTTTACGGAGAGGCACGTATTTAGAGTCCTATGGCTAACTGAAGAAATATCTTAGCATTGTTCAGAGTAAAAACTGAGCTTAAGTGACCCTATAGAGATGTGGTATTTATACTCTTCAAGAGAGACAGTGTGATTACATCCACTTTCAAAAGAAACAGTAACAATGATAGCTAATACTTTTACACTGCTTTCTGTAGCTTATTATATAACACTAGTAGTTTTAAGAACTTTATATTAATGTGTTCACTGAATCCTAACACTAAATTACGAGGTAGTTACTATTTTTATTTCATCATACTATGAAAGAACCTGATAAATGAACTGATTCAATAACTTGCCTAAAGTCACATAGCAGAAGCTAGGATGTAAATTTAGACAATTGTCTCCACAGTCTATGCCTTCAATCTCCATGCTACAGTGCCTCTTCCTACAGACTGTATGTATTGCCTTTTTCTACCTAGTATAAGGCAGTAATTAAAGGGGAAGTCTTTGTAGTTTAACTGCCTTGCTTCAGGTCTCAGGTCCCCTACCTATGTGCTGTGTGAATGTGAACATTGAAGGATCTCTGTGTGTTACACTTTTCTAGTCTTCATTTTTGTTTATTTATGATTGATACAGAATGTTTTACATATTTATGAGGACATATATTTCTTACATGCATGGAATGTATAATGGTTGCCAGGGTATTTGGGGTAACCATAACTTCGATATGTATCATTTCTATGTGTTAGTGACAGCTTCTCTTCTGTCTACTTTGAAATATATAATGCATTGTTGCTAACTATAGTCACTCTATTCTGCTATCAAATTTTGGGGCTTATTTGTGCTATCTAACTGTGTGTTTGTACACTCTGATCAACTTCTCTTTATCCCCTTTTCCTACCCACACCCACTTCCCAGCCTCTGAAATCTATCATGCTATTATTCTCTGTCTTCATGAGATCAACTTTATTAGCTCCAACATATAATTGAGAAGATGTAATATCTGTCTTTCTGTGCCTGGTTTATTTCACTTAACATAATGATCTTCAGTTCCATCTCTGTTGCTGGAAATGATATGATACGATTCCTTTACATGGCCAAATAGAATTTCATTGTGTATGTATACCACATTTTCTACATCTATTCATCCAGCCGTGGACAGTCAGGTTGATTCCCTATCTTTGCTGTTGTGAGTGTTACTGTGATAAACATGCAGGTATCCTTTTGACTTAGAGGTTTATTTTCCTTTGGATAAATATGCAGTAGTGCTGGATTTTATGGTAGTTCTATTTTTAGGTTTTTGAGAAAGCTCTATACTGTTTTCCATAGTGGTTGTACTAATTTACATTCCCATCAACCTTGTATGAGTTCCTTTTTCTCCAAATTCTGGCCAGCACTTGGTATTTTTTGTCGTTTTATTAATAGCCATTCTAACTGCTGTAAAATGATAACTCATCATGGTTTTGATTTGCATGTCTCTGATGGTTAACGATGTTGAACCTTTTTTCATATGCCTGTTGACCATTGGTATATCTTCTTTTAAGAGATGTCTAGTCATATTTTTAGCTCACTTTTAAATGGGGTTATTTGTTTTTTGTTGAGTTGTTCAAGTTCCTTGTATATTCTGGATATGAGCCTCTTGTCTGTTGAATCATTGCAAATACTTTCTCCTGCGTGACAGGTTATTTCTTTTGCTGTGTGGAAGCATTAAGTTTAATATAGTTCCATTGTCCATTTATTCTTACAGTTATCTCTGGATTTGAGATCTTAGCCATAAAACATTTTCCGAAACCAATATCTTCAAGAGTTTTCCCTAAGTTTTTTTTTTTTTGTAGTTATATATTGTTTCAAGTCTTATGTTTAAGTCTTTAATATATCTTCAGTTTATTTTTGTATATGGGGAGAGATAAGAGTCTAGTTTCATTTTGCATGTGGCTTATCTAATTTTCCCAGCATCATTTATTGAAGACGCTATCCTTTTCCCACTGAATTTTTGTGGTGTCTTTATCAAAAATCAGTTGCTTATGAATACGCAGATTTGTTTCTGCGTTCTCTGTTACATTCCATTGTTCTATGTGTCTGTTTTCTATACCAGTATCATGCTGTTTAGTTACTATAGCATTGTAATATATTCTGAAGTTGGTTAGTGTGATACCTCTAGTTTTATTGTTTTGCTTGGGATTGTTTTGGCTATCCATGCCCCTTTTTGGATCCATACAAATTTTAAGATTCCTTTTTATAATTCTGTGAAAAATGATGCTGGTATTTTGATAGGGATTGCATTGAATCTATAAAGCACTTTGGGATTTTAGCCATTTTAATGATACTAATTCTGCTCCACTAGCGAAGGATGTCTTCATTTGTGTGTATCTTCTTCAATTTCTTTCATCAGTGTTTTTTTTTTTTTTTTTTTAACTTTCCTTGTAGAAATCTTTCACTTCTTGGTTAAATGTATTCCTAAACCTTTTTTTTTTTCTTTCTCAGCTACTTCATTATCGGTGCATAGAAATATTACTGATTTTTGTATGTTGATTTTGTGTCTTGCAACTTTACAGCATTTATTTATCAAATCTAGGATTTATTACATTTATCTACATTTCAAATAATATCAACAAAGAAGGATAATACGCCTTTCTCTTTTTTTTAAATTTGATACCTTTTGTTAATTTCTTTTTCTCTTGCATGACTTCTCTGGCCAAGTCTTCCAGTGCTATGTTGAATAAGAGTGGTGGAGGTAAGCATCTTAGTCTTGTTCCAGATCTTAGAGAGAGCATGCTTTCAGCTTTTTCTGATTCACTATGATATTAGCATTGAGTTTGTTATATATGATCTTTATTATTTTGAGGTATATTCCTTTTTTTCCTAGTTTCTTGAGAGTTTTTTATTTATCATAAAGGAATATTGATCATACCAAATGTCTTTCTTCATCTTTTAATATGATCGTATGACTTTTGTTCTTCATTCTGTTGATGTGATATATCGTGTTTATTGATTTGTGTATGTTGAGTTAATGTTGCACTACTGATATAAATTCCACTTGATCATGGTGTATTTTTCATGCTCTGTTGAATTTGGTTTGCTAGTATTTTGTTGAAAATTTTGTGTCTACATTCTTCAGAGATATTGGCTTACAGTTCTTTTATTTTGTTTTTGTCTGGTTTTGGAATCAGATTAGAGCTGGTCTTGTAAAATGAGTAGGAAGAGTGCCCTCCTCTTTAATTTTTTGGAACAGTTTCAGGAGCATTGGTATAAGTTCTTCCTTATATGCTTGATAGAATTTGGCTATGACTCCCTCTAGTCCTGGACTGTTCCTTTGTGGAAGACTTTTTGCTACTCATTCAATCTCACTACTTGCAATTGATCTATTAAGGTTTTCTATTTCTTCCTAATTCAATCCTGGGATGTTGTATGTTTCCAGGAATTTACCAATTTTCTCTTGATTTCCCAGTTTGTTAGCATATAATGGCTCATAATAGTCCTGATGAGCTTTTGTATTTTTGTGGTATCAGCAGTATTGTCTCCTTTTTCATTTCTGAATTTGTTTATTTCAGTTTTATCTCTTGTTTCTTCATTAGTCAGGCTAGTTGTTTATCGGTTTTATTTTTTGAAGAGCAAACTTTTTTGTTTTGTTGTTAATTTGTATTGCTTTTTTAGTCTTCATTTTATTTAGTTCTTCTCTAATCTTTATTACTTCTTTCCTCCTACTGTTTTGCGATTTGATTTGTTCTTGCTGCTCTGGTTCCTTAGGATGTATCATTAGGTTGTTTATGTGAAATATTTCTACTGTTTGACGTAGACATTTATTGCTATAAACTTCCCTCTAATACCTCTTTTGCTTCATCCCACAAGTATTGGTATGTTGTGTTCAATTTTCCTTTCTTCAGACATTTTTTAAATTTCTATCATAATTTCTTCATTGTATTAGTCCATTCTCACACTGCTAATAAAGACATACTCAAGACTGGGTAATTTATAAAGAAAAGAGATTTAATTGACTCACAGTTTGACATGGCTGTGGAGGCTTAAGGAAACTTACAATGATGGCAGAAGGGAAAGCAAACACATTTTTCTTTACATAGTGGCAGGAGAGAGAATGAGATGTGAGCGAAGGAGGTAGCCCCTTATAAAACCATCATATCTCATGAGAACTTACTATCACAAGAATAGCATGGGGGAAACTGTCGCCATGATTTACTTATCTCCCACTGGGTCCTTCCCACTACACATGGGGATTATGGCTACTACAATTCAAGATGAGATCTGGGAGGGGGGCCAGCAAAACCATATCACTCAATGATCATTCAGGAGCATATTGTTTATTTTCCATGTATTTGTGTAGTTTACAGAGTTCCACTTGGTATTGATTTCTGGTTTTGTTCTGTGGCCTGAAAGATACTTTATATAATTTAGATTTAAAAAAATTTTTTGAGACGTATTTTGTGGCCTAACATGTGGTCTGTCCTGGAAAATGTTTCACATGCTGATGAGAAGAATGTACATTCTGTAGTTGGATACAATTTTCTGTAAATGTTTGTTGGCTCATTTGGTGTAAAGTCTAGTTTAAACCTAATGTTTCTTTATTGATTTTCTTTCTAAATGATTTTTGTAACGCTGAGAATGGGATGTTGAAGTCTCTCACTGTTTTTATATTGTTAGATCTCTCTTTATCTCTAGTAATAGTTACTGTCTGAATCTGCATGCTCCAGTGTTGGCTGCATATATATTTAGAATTGTTATTTTTCTCTTGTTGGATTAATCTCTTTAACATCATGTAATAACCCTTTTTTTCTTTTTTTTACTTTTGTTGCTTAAAAGTCTGTTTTATCTGATTTAAGTGTAGTTACTTCTTCTTGCTTTGGTTTTTTTGTGTGTAGGATATCTTTTTTCATCCTTTTAGATTGAGTCTGTATTTTTTTTTTACAAGTAAAATGTGTTTCTTGTAGACAGTGTCTATTTAGATTATGCTTATTTAGCCATCACTCAGTCTATATCTTTTAAATATAGAATTTAATTCATTTATATTTTAAGTTATTATTGATATGTGAGGTTTTGTTTCAATCTTATTTTGTTGCTTTCTGGTTATTTGTATATATTTATTATTCCCCTCTCTGATTTAGTGGTTTTCTGTAGTGGCACCATTCAGATCCTTTTTCTACCTCAGTTGCATCTTTAGTTTGCCAGTACATTTTATAATTTAATGTGTTTTCATTATGGTAAATGTCATCTTTTCACTTTCAAGTTGAAGATTCTCTTGACCATTTATTTTAATGCCAGTCTAATGGTAGTGAATTCTTTCACCATTTGCTTGTCTGAAAAAGACTTTAATTGTTCATTTGTGAAGGATAATTTTGCTGGTTAGAGTATCCTTGGGTGATGGTTTATTTTATTCTTTCAGCCCTTTGAATACGTCAACCCATTCTTTCCTGGCCTGTAAGATTTCCACTGAGAAACAGCTGTCAGTTTCATTGGGGTACATTTTTAGGTGATTAGATGCTTTTACTTGATACCTTTAGAATTATCTCTTTGTCTGACTTAGACAGTGTGACCATAAGATGCTATAATACAATTCTGTCTAGTTGGGCCCCTGGAAAGAAGACTTTTTTACGTTATATCTGTTTGGAGATCTTTGAGCTTCCTCCACCTAAATGTCTAATTATCTTGCTAGATTTGGGATTTTTTTAATCTATTATTTTATAAAATAGGCTTTCTAACCCTGTCATTGTCTCTTTGCTCTCAGGGATACCAATAATTTGAATATTTGATGATTTTATGTTGCTCCAAAAACGTGAATAATTTGCACATTCTTTTTAAATGTATTTTTGTTAATTTTTGTCTGACTGGATTATTTTCAGAGACCTGTCTTCAGGTCCTGGGATTCTTCCTTCTGCTTACCTAGTCCATTGTTGAAACGTTTAAATATATTTTGTATTTCATCAAATGAAGTTTTTTATTTCAAAATATGTTTGGTTCTTCTTTAAATATAGACCTCTTCAGTAAATTTTTCATTCATATCTTTGTCTGATATCTTGCATTGTTTTTCAGAATTATCTTGTGTCTTACTGAGCTTCTTTAAAATCAGTATTTTGAATTCTTTAAGAGTTTGTGAATTTCTTTTTGATTGGATTCTGTTGCTGGAGAAAGACTGTATTCCTTTGGAGGTGTCATTTTTTTCCTTTTTAATATTTCCCATGTCCTTACATTGATAATGTGCATATCTGGTGTAATTTCATTTCTTCCAATTTTTTAAATTTGCTTTTTTTATGAGAGGATTTTTTTTCCTGAAGATATATACGTGTTTTTGATTGAATAACCTACTTTGGCTTTGAGTTTGTGTCCATGCAACAGTGTATGTGGTCTCTGTGTTATTTCTTCAGCTGTAAACACTATCAGTGATGTCCTTGGTGTCTTGGGGTGCATATATTAGTGGAGGCTGTGAAGAAGTTTTCTTGGGACTAGAATGCCAGATGGGTGAGTCTTCAGGCTCCAGTGGTGTCAATGGTTAGCTGAGTGTGCCTGTGCTAGAGCCCCAGAATGGTGTATGCTCACTCTGTTGTTACAGAATCCAAGCAGGCCAATTCTTAGGCCTCCCAGTGGCTAGCTCATATACCAGTAGTGATAGCAATGAGTGGGGGTGAACTGGTTCTTGGGCCCCTGGACAGTGAGTATGAAGTGGGCAATAGCAGTAGCAGTGTTAAGGCAACCCATCCTGGTGTTGGTAGTGACTGCAAAGAGATGAGCAGGTAAGTCTCATGGCCCACAGTTGACACATGTGGGTGGGTGCCAGCTGAAGTGTCATTGGCATGTTTGGTCAACCCACGCTCAGACCTTGAAAGGAATGTTCAGATGCCAGTGGTGATGGACTGGGATGGATGATTCTGAACTGTATACTGGGTTGGCAGATCGCCCACAGGCCACCTGGAAGTCTATTCAAGTGCTAGCCGATACTCATGGATGGAGTGATCCCCACACTGCTGGCGAAATGTTCAGGTGGGGGCAGTGTTGGCTATACTGTGTATCAGTCTCCAGGGAGGACAGGGCCACTTTCTGTGGGAGCAGCATAGGTAGGCAGCTGTGAGGCTTGTGGTTTGCTTGTGTCTCAATCCCACAATAGCCCACAACAGTGACAGTATGATCAGTCCTTGGGGTGTGTGAAGGTGCCCAGCGTTCCTTTCTCCCTCCTTGACCCAGTGATAGCAGCAGCAGCATTGGCTCCAGGGCAGGACACCATCCTTTGGGAGCTGAGCTCTCAGAGTGGCACAACGCAGCAGCTGCTCAGAACTCAAAAACCTGTGGGGCTCAAACTGAGTTACCTCTTTGGAGCAATGCTGTACGTGATTTCTGTGTAGCTCCCTATATTAGTCTCCAGGCCCCACAAGGCTTGAGTTGCTTTTCCGTGGCTAGAACTGTAAAATTCCATGGAGGGAATGTGGACCCCTACAGACGTCACTCATCCTTTCCCTGTGCCTGGGAGCTTTTCCCAGTGCCTGGCCATTCCTGGCTGAACACGCTGTCTTGCCTCCCTATTTGTCATTTCCTTTTGTCATTTCCTTTGTTAAATTCACTCCTTCATTAAATTCTACTGTTCTTTCTTAGATAATCTATTCTAAATATGAATATCTACTTCTTATTTTGTTTTTCTTTGTGGAAGTAGAGCTTGCTGGCTGTGTCTAGTTGTCCAAGTAGGCTATCTTGCCTTCAGCATCTATACACTTTTCTCATTTTTAAAATGAGGTAATAATGATAATTTACAGCGCTGGAGTGAGAACTGAATGTGACAGGGCCTACAAAACCTTGCATTCTCCACTCCTTCAATAAAATGTTAGCTAGGACCCAGGACACGGCATTGCTTAACATATATTTTATGCACGAGATATAGCATCTTTAGAAAACATTGCTGGAAGCTGCTTTCCTCAGAAGTAGAGTATGAGCCCATCAGGCATTTAGAGTTTCACTGGTGCCTTTTCAGGGCAGTACTGATCATGACCCGATCCAACATGACTAGATGAAAACAATAAGGCCAGGGATTTTGAGTGACTTGTTGAGCTCACAGAAGCAGAACTAGAACTACTAAGTATTCTGACTCTCATCTTAAACCTGTCATCTTTCTTCTGTGTTCTACTTATAACTGAATACACATTAAGTACTATAATTTTAAAAGTTGAGGAGAAAAAATGAAATGGCATTTGCAGATCTCAGCAATAATTTTTAAAATGTGTGGGGAGAACATAACCTCACCTCGAGAATTGAAAGAAGCATTTTTCTCAGGCTGAGGGAATATAGATTTTGTAGTAAGAAAGAATCAGTCTCAGTTTTCTTTATCAGCCTCTCATAATGGTTGTGAGACTCCTGAGAATAGCCAGCCCTCTAGAGAATGGAAACGGCTGGGAAGTACATCAAAACAGAGAGGCCTACCGGCAGTCTGAGAAAGTCTTCAAGCCTCACGTTTACCTAAAAGTAAAATCAAGCTTTTCGATCCAAGGAGGCCTACCTAAATGATGTTCTAGGCTGAACTCGCCCTGTGCCCCGACTCCCTCAAACCTATCTAAGCCAGACCAAGTGCTGCAAGGACTAAACTCTATCCTTGTGCCCTAAGGAATTGGTTCTACACTTCGGTCTAAGGAGCTTTGAGAATAAATCTGGATCTTTACTAAGGTTCACCTTGGTCTGTATTAGACATTTAGTTATTTGTATATTATTTATTTATTTGCATGGTGAGGTTTACTATCCAACTACAGTATTTCTTTGCTTTAATAAGTCCATTCTTTCAAAATGTTTTTATGTCGTGTAGCAGATTGCATTTTCCAAGGACAGCCACAATTCTGTAATGAGACCTTGTCACCCTCCCTCCACCCCATAAAGAGCTGGAGAATATTTCTCCACCGTCTTGAATCTGGGAAGGCCATGTGACTGCTCTGACCAATAGAATAAGCAGAGTGGTGCTGTGTCAGTTTCTGCTCCCTACCTCTTGGAAGCCATCTATTGTGTAAGAATTATGGCTTGTGTTAGAGCCCCATATTATGAAAAAAAAAAAAAAACATGGAAAAACTGTGGAATATAAGATGCCATGGAGACAGAGAGACAAAGAGAGTTAGAGAGAATGAAAGAGGGCAATAGGCCAAAGAGAAGCAAGGTGGTAGATACCAAGTGCTAGGAAACAATGTTACTACTTTCACACTTCTACTCAGTGAGGGCTTTCTAAGCAAAGATTGCTAGCGGCTGGGGAAAGAAGGCAGGTCAGTAAATAGCAACGCTAAACAGAGACCTTCAGAAAGATTAACAGATTTCTCTCTCCTGAGTCATTTGTTTGAACTGCAAATAGCGATGGACCTAGAAATCTCTTCTTCTGCCCAGAGAGCATTTTATTTATATTCCAGAGAAAAGGCAAGGCCTCTTTCTCTCTCTGTCTCTCTATGTCTCTGCAGAAAAGAGAAGGAGGTAGTGACATCAGCGAGTTTTATTAGCTTGAATAATTCATCATTATAAGGTTTCTCTTTTTTGGTTCAAGCCTCTTGAAGGGGCAGGGTATATCTGGCCCTCACTGTGCCAACCGGAGAGATAATTAGGTCAAGATAAGCTTGTAATAAAATCACTGTGTGAGCCAATAATCATTGTGTTCCCTAATCTAGAAACTTGTAGTGCCAAACAGGATCAATAAATATACTAGAAATAAAAACTTAACTTTGTTTTGAAGCCATTTCGGAAGTGGTTCTTCAGGCCCCAACTGTCGCAGCTGCCACTACCTGGATGAGGGACAAAGGGCCCAACTGTGTCTTTTTCCAATTTCTGACCCCCAAAAAATCATACAAATAGAATGATGGGCTGCATAACAACATTTTGGTTAATACAGACCATGTATACAATGGTAGTCCCATGAGATTATAACACTGTATTGTTTATTGTACCTTTTCTATGTTTAGATATGGTTTAGAGCTGTTCAGCTACACAGATACCTCTGTTGTATTCTTGCCTACAGTATTCAGTTCAGTAGCATGCAGCGCAGTTTGTAGGTAAGAGCAATAGGCCGTATAGCCTCGGTGTGTAGTAGGCCACGTGATCTAGGTTTGTATAAGTAAATTCTATGATGTTCGCACAACAACTAAATCCCTTAATGATGCAATTCTCAGAAAGTATTCCCATTGTTAAGTGTTGTATGACAGTATACCAGAATCGCTGAATTCTGAAGTGGTGTTTTACACAGCAGTAAATAGAGAACTGCAAATGATTTATAAAAATGCTATAGTCTTACTGTCAAAACATTCTTTTTGCCACTTATTTTAAAATATTACATATTTTTGAATACTATTGACCAGGATTCCGTATAAGAGTAATTTTGTGTTGTAACAAAACATTTCACTTCACCCTATCTGTTTTATTTTCTGACAATATTTTAAATATTTTTCTGACAGATACTTTCAAGTTCAGGTAAAATCACCCTTTGACTCTCTCTTTATATTCCATATCTTTCCTTTATGAGTGTGAGAATGTTTATATATATGAATGCATATAAGTATGTATAGAAATGCTCTTTTACTCATGTGTTTATTTATGAGTGCATTTGTTTACTGTTTAATAGGGTAATACCTACATTTTGCCATTCTCAAGTAAATGTGATACAACTTGCAAGGGAGACTAAATACAGTATTTTGGCAGGTATTTCTGAGTTTAGAATGGAGACCAAGTTATTCTTTTGAGTAGTGCAACTAGATGAACACTTATTTATGAAAAATATGATTGGATATGTGTATCTAAAAATAGAACTCAGGAAATAATTGGAATAACATTGACGCCAGTTGTCTTCTCTTCCACATATGGCAGGTCTATTATTCTGGTTAGTTGACTAATATTTCATTATTACAACGTTATTTTACTAGAGAAATCAATTGCATTAATTTACAATGAAAATGAAAAGTCGTAAACCTCATCAGTAAGTTTAGCAATGTTGGATCCTTGTCTTGACTCTGCCTGTCTTGACCAAAAGACCTTACATAAACCACATGAAAGTCATTTGAGTATTTGTCCTCAGTTTCTTCACCTAAAAACTAGGATGAAAGTTTATGTACTAGTGAAAATCTGTCATCCATAAGAGAGTGGATTAATAGAAAAAGAAAATGAATAAGAGTCAGTAGAAGTAGATTCCTAAGAGTGATGGAGAGGCAAAGAGTGAAGAAAGGCCAGAAAGTTGTGAGTGAAAGAATACAAATTTTCTATCTCATACTACGTTTTCACCACCTCACACTTTCCCAAACTAATCTTGGGAATGATTAATTCTTAAAAACAAAGAATCCTCTTGACAGGAATACAGCAATTTGGTTCGGTGAGTGAAAACAGTAAAAATGCTTGATGATCACACTGGTTTTAAAGGAACAGTGTTAAATGAAGGAAAGTATTTTGGGTACACATGGTAAGGACTTTAAAATGGACACAAGATCAAAATCTTTTTCAGATGTTCTCAACTTTGGATTCATGGACCCATGAACTTCAAATTTTTCATTAATCTCCTGAAATCTTATGCAGAGTCCTGTGGGGATATGTTGCTTATTTCAGAGAAACTTTATTTTTCATTAGTTTCTCAAATAGTCTGAGTTAGAAATAAAGACTTCCCATAGATTTCTTCAAAATAATTCTAAGGCAGTGAGTATAAACATGGAAAGTTTGTGGAAAGCTTGATAAATGGGCCATACCCTTTTTACCTCCATTTCCTGTTATTAAAAGAATGTACTAACTTTAAATCATAAACTTACTTTAAAATGTTGATTTTATAAACAGACTTTTGTACTAAACAGACAAAGTGAGAGCCATTAACCAACCTAATTGTATGTCACTTTTGCCTATCCCTGGAAAGTGAGAGGTTTGATGTAATGTGCTACTCATTGCTGTACCAGTTGGAATAGGAACGGAGAAAAGCTCCCGTTCAGTGGTGATGGCCCTGCCAAGATGAAAGTGCTGATTTGTTAGAGAGATACATGATCTTAGGAAGTATGTACCTCAATTTCTTGAGATAGAGATACGGCTATAAAATTTTGTTGACAAATACAGCTAGCAGATCAGTTATTGCTAAAATGAACAAGTGGAAAATGCTACCGAAAAACTTTCAAGAAAAATGTCAATTATAAATTGATTTTTCACAAAGTATAAACACTGAACTCTGATGCCAGTTATTGTATACAGAGTTATTATTAGGATGCTTTTTAAAAGAAAAAATCATTTGGTAAAAATTAGTGTATTATTTACAGAAAAGTTGAATAAAGTTCAATTTGAGTTATTAGTCTTTTCACAAAAATAAGAAATTTGTTTTTAGAGTATAGCTACAGGAAGCTTTTTGCAAAACATATGGCGAATAACTGCATCATGTGCTCAGATTAAATAGTTCTTATATTTTCAGTAAAGATACTGAACCCAGCAGCAGCCAGGCATATGAGTATTTAGTGTAAACAATTACTTGGATATTTTAATAAGGCCATGTTGTTAGATTCAATATTTCTTGTTCAGGCTAAACAGTACAAATGCCACTTGGGTACAGAGAATTTTAGACCTTTATTGCTTGATTAAAATATAGATAATTTGCCTTATCCTTTTTTGAGTGTGATCAAATTTTGCTTGTGGGAACATTACATTTACCTCATTTTCTCTCATAACTTCAGAACAAAACCAAAGTTGTTTTGCATGTAATGTTTTCTTGTGAAGTAATATTATTACTCCATCAGCACTCAGTGGGCAAACATATTTTTCAACATTCCTCTTTTAATTAACTTGTCTTACAAAGGCTACCAGATGAACACAATTTATCCACAGCATGTATTTTCAGCTAGGAGGCAGATAATTATTCCTCACTGCAGAAATAATGTTCTCCTACTTGCTCGTGTAAAACAAACTTTAAATGTCATTTTACAGCGAAAAGATTACACAGTACAGGGCTGTCGTAAGAGAGGACGATTATCCAGAGGAACTTCTCATTAACCTGAAGGTCAGGGGTGAGAGACGGTCACCAGCTCTGGCTAACACAAACCTAAATTGCCCTACTCTAAATGTAATGTCCTCATAATCACAAAAGTGGAGACAGTAAAGACTAAACAGTTAATTGTCATAAATTTCTAAGTGGAATTATACATGGAAACTGACTTGGTACCTGCAACCTTGCCACATATGTCTGGAGATTGGAACATGTGGTGTTGAATAAAAAGGCTTTGGGAGGGAATTTCCCTCTTTAATAAATTAGTGGCAGTTCAGCAACATTTAAATATATTGTTTCAATTAATCACAGCAATTACAAAGCGATCCTTAAGCATTAAGAGAAAATTATGCTTTCACACATAGTGCCTCAAGTCTGCCAACCACACTGAGCTGTTTTGTAGCATTTTAGCAATGCATATGATAGCAGAAAGTACTGGAGAAAATCATGCTTACTCATATTTGAGCTGGAAATTAATTTTCTAAGCTGTGAAGTTCTTTAACCTCTTTTGCAAAGCTAGGTCATCTGTTTTCTTAATCGAATCATCTAACCTTTCCCTAAAGCATAGAAGTTTACTTTTGTTTGCGTTAAGTTCTACCCAGATAAGCAGTGCAAGGAAATATCCTACATCTTTAATTCTAATACTCCATAAATTGTAAGTTAAACAATCATTTTAGTCGTAGTTTTCCAGGAAGAACATGAAGAGAGAAAGAAATGCTATCATGTAACACGTATTGATTAGCGTTCTACTGAAAGTTTATTGCTAAAGAAGTCATGCCTTGTGGTAGTTTGAGTGAGCCTTGTCTACAAGCGGTCTCACCAGAGAGAAAATTCTAAAAACTGCCAGCACGTGCATAACAATAGTATCTCTTAGAGTGTTACATATTGATATGAAAAGGAGATGGTCAGCTCCTGGGTGGGAGGTCACACAATCTGCTAGCTAGAATAAATGCCACATAGGAAGATAGGAATTGATCTATTTAACTTACGACAGAAACAAACTATCTGTTGGTGCAAAAAGAAATCTGGGAAAAGAATCATAAAGTTGATTAGCACATTCTGGAGCAGTTTAATCTTCCTGGTTTAAGAAAGGCAGAGAGAAAAAGAATAGAGATTTTCTGGTTCCTGTAAAATTGGCAGCCACCTTGGAAAGGAAATTAAAAGAAGCCCTAAAATTGGCTTAGAGCTTGAGAATCTGTTCAATGACAGTTCAATTCTCAGGGTTGGAGTTTTTAAGAAATAATAACAAGAAAAGCACTCAAAAATAAGCTTCTAGAGAAAATAATGTATTTGGTTGTATTCATATGGGGAAAGGGTTCAGTTGAGTAAGAAACACATTGCTTAATCATAAACACCTTGTTAAACCATAAATACAGTATGTTCGTAAGCCATGGGAGTCTGAGGGTGGAAGGCTTTTATCCTTAAGAGTCCTAGCAGTAAAAAGAAATGAGGGTAGAGAGCAGTAACAGTGGTAGTGGTTTGCTTCCTAATCAGTTGGTCCCAGGTTCAGAATAATTTCAAGTATCAAAGGCATCAGAGATACCTGTCTTTATTTTAACAACAAACCATAAATTTTATAATGTAGTAATCATATCTGCTATTTTTTTAGGCTACATAAAGGCATTAAAAAAGAAAGCTTAGAATACTAACTTCTGGAAGATGAAGTAAGAAAGTAAGAAGTATAAGATGAAGAAAGAGGGGCAGATTCTAAAGAACTGTCACAGAGTATTTGCCCTGGAACTATGTATAGGTCAGCTTGAAGTTGAAGTGAAATATAGTTTGAGTTAGCTCTTTCTTTAAACTAACTTTGATATTCTGGGCCTTTCAATGTGATGATTCATTGATGCATACTTAAATCAGTTTGTGCTGGTAAGCTGACAAGAAATGAATACCAGGAAAATCCTTTGGCTCTGCTTCACATGTGTATAGTTTAACCATGATTACCTAGCAGCTGATTAACTTCATTGATGGTCATGAACAATTGGGGGGATCCTACTAGATGGGTGCTAGTAGAGGAGATGATTTTGTGCTTTGGAGTCTGTGGCTGCAGCCACACAAGCGCATGAGCCCTTCCTCACCAGGCTCCAGCCATGATCCCTGTGCCTCCTTGTGCAGAAGCCTGGAGCTTTCAGAGCTCCCTGCTGTGCTCTGACCCTTCCGAAGAGGCAGAAGGAGCCCTTCAAAGAAGCGTTATTGACCCTTCCAAATATTTGAATGTTTTCTAAATTCTACACGTTTTTTCTATTGTGTATGAAAAAAAAATTCTTTATATAATGTTGTAAATTAAAACTTTGTTTTTATACAGGAAACTCGAGAAAAGTCCTCTGAGTTGTTATAGAACTTAAAATGTATAGTAAATTAAATATTTAGTAAAATATTCCAATATGTTACATAATTTTATCACAAAAATCACATTCACCTGTTTTTTAAGCTACCTTTGGAAGTAATTTCAATGCAAGTAACTGAAGAAGAGGCTAAATCTTTTAGAAATCTCTTATCTAAATTTGAAATAAGAAACAGAACTTGATGGAGAAATAATTATAAAAATATTTCTATTTCTGTCTTCACGTCTTCACACATTACACATAAAATACCATTACTGATTTTAAAAATAAGGCATATAATTTGATGTGACACTGGAATGTTTCCTGGAGTGAAGAAAACTGAATGTATCCAAGCAAATCTTTGAGCCAGTTTTGCTTAATCACATATGTACACATCTAATGCAAATTTTTACCCATTTTCTTTATTGAAACTTCCCAAGATATGTTTGTATGCAATAGAATGAGCTTAGTCTTTTAAATCTGAAATTAAAACACACTGAAACAACTTTTCTTTTAAACAATTTTTTTTTCTCATATCTAAGGAGGACAGAAGGAAATTAACTAAACAGTAGATGACATATACGACATGAAACATGACCAGATTATAACATCCCCTAGTCATCCTCTGTAGTTCACACTCAGGATTGTTCGGGAAATTCTTTGCTTCAGTTGTCTGATGACAAACTGTGTTGTTTCTTCATGTGGGGGAAAAATGACTGAAAGCCAATACACACCAAAAGGAGACTTGTTTGCCTCCTTGTTAGTTTTGTTTGTTGTTACACAGTGCCTTTTTTTGCAAACAAAGAAAATTCCTTACTTAGTGGAACAATTTGAAAGAAACCAAAACATCAAAAATAGATTAATTTGATTAATAATCTGATTAAGGTATCCCCACTGTAAACAATGTTTTAACTAATTATGCTAAGAATAAAATGTATTATTTCTTCTTCCTGTTTTCTTCATTTTTTCCTCTAAATCTTTACTTTCTTCTATTTTCCCTTTCCCTTCCTTCTTCCTCCCTTCTTCCCTCTCTCCTCCCTCCCTCCCTTCCTTCCTTCCTTCCTTCCCTCCTTCCTTCCTTCCCTCCCTCCTTCCTTCCTTCCTCTTTCCTTCCTTTTTCCCTTTCCTTCCTTCACCTCTGTCTTCCTTTCTTCCTTCCTTTCTTCTTTCTTTTCTCTCTTTCCATCCTTCATTCTTTAGAAAGTATTTCCAACAGCTTTAGAAACAATTTTTAATTTGTTTAAACAAGTTGAAGTCAGCATGCTACAAAAGGATAGCAGCACAGTATGCATTTAGTTTAATTAAACGGAAAAACAGATTAGTTTGCCTATAAAGTAAGGGTAGAAGGGAAAGAGAGTTTTTCTTTTTTATATGAAAGATATTTTTCAAAATTTGTGAACATTTTAGATGTTTGAGTTCATGACCTGTTTATTTCATTGTTGTGTTTTTATACATTCATTAAGAATAAGTGTTTTAAATGTGTTTATTTTTATTTTATTTGGTATTTTATTATTTTTGACATTGGAAGTAATGTAATAAAGAGATGATCAAGGAATCATAAAGCAATCAAGAATAGTATATTGTAAACATTCCATCAATTAAATCCTTTGTAGGGACATGGATGAACGTGGAAGCCATCATTCTCAGCAAACTGACACAGGAACAGAAAACCAAACACCGCATATTCTCACTCATAGACGGGTGTTGAACAATGAGAACACATGGACACAGGGAGGGGAGCATCTCACACTGGGGTCTGTTGGGGGGAAAAAGGGGAGGGACAGCAGGGGGGTGGGGAGTTGGGGAGGGATAGCATGGGGAGAAATA
>PVKV010028987.1:0-24210 GCA_004027835.1 Alouatta palliata | reverse complement strand
AAAAAAAAAAAAAAAAAAAAAAAGCCAAACACACAGGTGACGATTCATTTCAGCATCTGAAATACAATAAACACAGTCTTTTAAAAAATCAGCTGTAAAAATACATGCATAATAAAGCTGGAAGGAACAGCAAGAAAAAAAAAAAGTTAATTCCCGACCGGGCGTGGTGGCTCGTGCCTGTAATCCAAGCACTTTGGAGGCCAAGGTGGGCGGATCACCTGAGGTCGGGAGTTCAAGACCAGCTTGACTAACATGGTGAAACCCTGTCTTTAAAAAAAAAAAAAAAAGTTAATTCTCCCACACCGTTTACATCAAAATTAGGTCATACCTACATCCCTGCCAAGAATGAGTGCACTTGAACAAAAGGATACAGTTTGTAAGAAAGAAAAAGAGGATATATTTATGGCTAAGGAGTTTACTTGGCAGCAATTTCAGGCTCTTAGTCCACTCCTGGCAAAGGGAAAGAGAAGTTGCTTATCTTTTTCAAAGATTTGTTTCCTTTTTTCCCCTTCAACTGGGACTCTGTCCTTGATTTTGTCAAAAGGAAAATTGGTAAGAACTAAGAAACTTGATTTTTATTCCCCTCACTTGCTACCTTCCTGACTGTCTCTGTTCTCACGCAAGTCAAATAATAGGAAAGTTGGGATTTGGGGTTTGAATTTAATCCTGGTCTATCATGAGCCCACATTTTTCTCTGTAGGAATGAACCTTCAGTTCCAACTGCGCACACATTAAATCATCCAGTTTTTACTAGAAGTCTCGTATATTCATCAGTGCATGGCTCCTAATCCACCAATTTGATTCATCTCATCTCCCTCCACCCTCTTTTTTTGCCATTTAAATGGATATGCATTTTTTTTTTTCCGAGATGGAGTTTCCCTCGTTTCCCAGGCTGGAGTGCGTTGGTACAATCTGGGCTCACTGCAACCTTCACCTCCCACGTTCAAGTGATTCTCCTGCCTCACCTTCCAAGTAGCTGGGATTAAAGGCACCTGCCACCTCGCCTCGCTAATTTTTGGATTTTTAATAGAAACGGGGTTTCACCATGTTGGCCAGGCTGGTCTCAAACTCCTGACCTTAGGTGACCCACCTGCCTCGGCCTCCCAAAGTGCTGGGATTATAGGCGTGAGCCACCACACCCGGCCACAAAAATTTGAGATAAGTGGTCATAACAGCAGGCCAGCCTGTAATGCTCTAGGTGAAATATGGTTTACACCCTAGATCTACAGGACACAAAGCAGTAAGCATGGAGAGACCGGCACAGTGGCTCACACCTGTAATCCCAGTACTTTGGGAGGCTGAGGCAGGCAAATCACTTGGAGTCCAGGAGTTTGAGAACAGCCTGGGCAGCACAAGGAGACCCTGTATCTCCAAAAAAAAATTTTTTTTTTAGAGACAGAGTCTCACTCTGTCACCCAGGCTGGAGTGTAGCGGCGCAATCTTGACTCACTGCAACCTCTGCCTCCTGGATTCAAGTGTTTCTCCTGCCTCAGTCTCCAGAGTGACTGTGGTTACACGCAACTACGCCTGGCTAATTTTGCTATTTTTAGTAGAAATGGGGTTTCGTCATGTTGGCCAGGCTGGTCTCGAATTCCTGACCTCAGGTGATCTGCCTGCCTCAGCCTCCCAAAGTGCTGGGATTACAGGTATAAGCCACCACACCTGGTCTAAGCATTTAGATCTGTAATATTTACATAAACAATTGACTGTGTTTGTAACTAAAAATTAACCCTGCTTACTTATGACAGGCTTTTCCTTACAAGAACTCAGTTTTTAAAAAATTGATTACGGCAGTAATTTCTTTCCATGCCTGTGATATTGACAGATAATATGCTTATTTTACAAAGACTGAAAGGTAGAGAAATAATCTCCAAAGAGGCTGCTAACCTGTCAGTGCAGGGAACAGAGACCAGAGATCTAGTGACCAGATAAGCCCTGACAACCAGCTGACTCTCTCTCTCTCTCTCTCTCTCTCTCTCTCTCTCACACACACACACACACACACACACACACACACTCTCTCTCTCTACACCAACAGACTTTCGAGGTTGGAGATACCACGTTGGATCACAATCTGGTCTTCTGGTCCCCTTTTTACTTTTCCATTACTGGTCATTTCTCCAACGTGCTTAGCTTTCAACAAAACAGCATAAATAATTTAAACCATCATAAAAAGCAATATACATACAGAAGGATGGAAGATTTAGAGACTCTGCTGGAAACCAGCAACACCACAGTTCCTTTATTCATCCTGGGATCCCACAGGGGTTGGAAATGACAGAAGTAAATCTCTTCCTGGTGTTTCTTTACTCTCCCAAGAGTGGCTTATAGCATTTGGGGGCAAGGAAAAAAGGCTGAGCTGCAGTGATTTCAATGAGAGGCTGTGTGGTTGTAGCATAGTAACATAACCTCTCTGAATTTGTTTCTTCATCTGTAGAGCGAGTATCTACCACAAGGTTCTAGGGATTATTAGATGGAGGGTTTGTTGCTGTTGTTGTTTGTTTGTTTGTTTTTGAGATGGACTCTCACCCTGTCGTCCAGGCTGGAGTGCAGTGGCACAATCTCTGCTCATTGCAACCTCTGCCTCCCGGGTTCAAGTGATTCTCCTGCCTCAGCCTCCCAAGTAGCTGGGATTACAGGTGCACACCACCACACCCAGCCAATTTTTGTATTTTTAGTAGAGACGGGGTTTCACAATGTTGACCAGGCTGGTCTCAAACTCCTGACTTCACGTTACCCACCCACCTTGGCCTCTAAAGTGTTGGGATTACAGGCATGAGCCACCGCTCACAGCCAGATGGAATTGTCATCTACAGCACTGAAGTAGAGAGGACAGAACAGAGAGGGAGGCAGATGAAGCTGAGAAACCATATAGAGACTGAGAGATCCTGAGGAGAAAGAGACGTTTGGGTTCTGGGAGAGGAGGTGGTGGCAGCCTGGAGGAGGGGTGCAGCTTTGAGCGGAGGGGAAGCTGAGAGAGGCTGTTGTGTCTTCTGCCTGCCCCCATTACCCCTAGTCCTGCACCTCTCATAAGCAACCCAGGGTGTAGGAGGAATTTCAGGGAGGCACAGATGCCTGGCTGTGTTGACAGGAGCAGAGAGATGGCCGACATCGGTAGACAGGCTGACCCGAAGTGTTCCCTTCTCTCCATTCCCTGAGGACCAGCTGATTAAAACAAATGTAAGGCCAGGCACGGTGGCTCACACCTGTAAACCCAGCAGTTTGGGAGGCCAAGGTGGGCAGATCACTTGAGTCCAGGAGTTGGAAACCAGCCTGGGCAACATAGCGAAACTCCATCTCTACAAAAAAATACCAAAATTAGGCCGGGCTCATGCCTGTAATCCCATCACTTTGGGAGGCCAAGATGTGTGGATCACCTGAGGTCAGGAGTTCGAGACCAGTCTCGCCAACATGACAAAACCCCCTTCCTGCTAAAAATACAAAATTAGCCACGTGTGGTAGTGCATGCCTGTAGTCCTAGCTACTTGGGAGTCTGAGACAGGAGAGTCACTTGAACTTGGGAGGTGGAGGCTGCAGTGAGCCGAGATCACGCCACTGTATTCCAGCCTGGGTGAGACAGAGTGAGACTCTGTCTCAAAAAAAAAAAAGAAAATTAGCTGGGCATGATGGCACGTGTCTGTGGTCCCAGCTATTCAGGAGGCTGAGGTGGGAGGATCACTTGAGCTCGAGAGGTTAAGGCTACAGTAAGCCATGATTGTGCCACTGCACACCAGCCTGGGCAACAGAGTGAGACATGTCTCAAAAATAAAGAAATAATAAAATAAATGTAAAAGGCTCTTGGAAAGCAGCAGTGCTGGGGCAGAGGTACAGGAAGGTTTATTGAAGGACAGGGTGATGTGCAGAGATGGCAAATGGGGACTTGAGGCCTGTCATTTAATGCCACAAACTCTGCCCACCTCCCACACACACACACGCTCACCAGGAGGGCACAGCTTGGGGCCTGAGCCTTGACCTTGCTCAGTACACACTGCTGAGCCATCCAGGTGGCTTATGACACCCCGGCGATTATGCAGTCCTGGGGAAGGTAACCAGACATCTGAGGAGCAAATGGCCAGAAATCGGAGATGATAAACCGAGCAGCTTATATCAGGGGGAGCAGAATGAACGCACTGGACACAACAGAAGTGGCTTTTGTTTTGTTTTGTTTTGTTTTTCTGAGTCAGAGTCTCGCTCTACGGCCAGGCTGGAGGGCAGCAGTGCAATCTCAGCTCACCGCAACCTCCGCATCCCAAGTTCAAGCCATTCTCCTGCCTCAGCCTCCTGAGTAGCTAGGATTACGGGCATGCGCTACCATGCCTGGCTAATTTTGTAGTTTTAGTAGAGACAGGGTTTCTCCATGTTGGTCGGGCTGGTCTCCAACTCCCAACCTCAGGTGATCCGCCGGCCTTGGCCTCCCAAAGTGCTGGAATTACAGGTGTGAGCCACCTCACCCAGCCAGAACTCTGTTATTTATTTATTTATTTATTTATTTAGAGACACTGTCTAACTCTGTTGCCCAGGCTGAAGTGAAGTGGCGTGATCTCGGCTCACTGCAGCCTCCACTGCCTGGGTTCAAGCGATTCTCCTGCCTCAGCCTCCCAAGGAGCTGGGATTACAGGCATGCACCACCATACCCAGCTAACTTTTTTGTATTTTTAGCAGAAACGGTGTTTTACCCTGTTGACCAGGCTGGTCTTGAACTTCTGACCTCAGATCTGCCCACCTCGGCCTCCTAAAGTGCTGGGATTACAGGCGTGAGCCACCACACCGGCCCCATTTGGCTTCTTTCACTGCCTGTAGGAAAATGTGAGATGAACTGGCAACAAACAAACAACAAAAAATAAATAAATAAGAAATGGCTTCTGGTCAGAAATAAAAAACAGTGCACTTTCAGGAAGATATCTAAAGATGGGGTCAAAAATGTGACTGCAGTCCGGGCACAGAGGCTCACTTCTGTAATCCCAGCACTCTGAGAGGCCTAGGCACATGGATCCCCTGAGATCAGGAGCTTAAGACCAGCCTGGCCAACATGGTGAGGCCCCGTCTCTACTAAAAATACAAAAATTAGCCGGGAGTGGTGGCTCACGGCTGTAGTCCCAGCTACTCAGAAGGCTGAGGCATGAGAATCACTTGAACTCAGGAGGTGGAGGTTGCAGTGAGCTGATATCATCCCATTTCACTTCAGCCTGGAGACAGAGTAAGATTCAGTCTTAAAAAAAAAAAAAAAAAGTGATTGCAGAACCCTTTATTAAGACCTCAGAAGGATTTAAGAGTTTCATAAGTAATCCAAAATAGAGAAGAGTTATATCCAGAAGAGACTTGTGACTATGGCTTTTGTCTAATGGAGCAAACTCCAGGAAGATTCATAGAAAACCCACAAAATTTTAAGATAATTGGTCTGGTCTAAGTGCCTCCAGCTTAAATGAAAAGGGACAGGACAGAGAAAGTACACATGAAAAGGGACTTTTAACTCCCAACATATACATATATAAATAATCAGGAAACACTGAAAAGGCTTGTTGCAAGCTCAGTTTTTGTTTTGTTTTGTTTTATGGAAAAGGAAGAAAAGATTCAGAGGAAAAAAAAAGAGCCAAGAGGGTGGAGCTGAGAGGCTTGGTGAACAATTCCTGGGCTGTAGGACTGAGCCCTGAACAAGGAACTGGTGACATGTGCCTGGCTGGATTTCAGAATAATAATAATTATTGTTATTATTTCTGAGACGGGGTCTTGCCCTGTTGCCAGGCTGGAGTGCAGTGGCACAATCTCAGTTCACTGTCACCTCCACCTCCTGGGTTCAATCAATTCTCCTGCTTCAGCCTCCCGAGTTGCCGGGATTACAGGCACACACCGCCACACCCAGCTGATTTTTGTGTTTTTAGTAGAGACGGGGTTTCACCATGTTGCCCAGATGGTTTGGATCTCTTGACCTCATGATCTGCCTGCCTCAGCCTCCCAAAGCGCTGGGATTATAGGCGTGAGTCACAGCGCCCGGGCTCAGAATTATTAATACTGTGGACTAGTGACACTCCTATGGGGTACCATACCATAGGAGTCACTGGTCCATAGTATTAACAATTCACTTTTTGAACAAGAGCATTCAAAATGGTTTTCCCACACCTGTCCCGTCATTGCATGTGTTGGTTGTGTGTGTGGACATGGTGTTTGTGTGTGCATGTGGTGTGTGTGTGCATGTGTGTACATGGTGTGTGTGCATGTGCTGTGTGTGCACTTGAGTACATGGTGTGTGCACATGGTTGTGTGCATGTGCTGTGTGTGCACACGTGTGTACATGGTGTGTGCATGTGGTTGTGTGCATGTGGTGTGTGTGCACACATGTGCACATGGTGTGTGCATGTGGTTGTGTGCATGTGGTGGGTGTGCACACATGTGTACATGGTGTGTGCATGTGGTGTGTGTGCACACATGTACACATGTGGTTGTGTACATGTGGCATGTGTGTGGTGTGTGTGCACGTGGGTGCAATGGTGTGTGTGCACGTGGTTGTGTGCATGTGGTGAGTGCACGTGTGTGGACATGGTTGTGTGTGTGGTGTGTGTACACGTGGTTGTGTGCATGTGGTATGTGTGTGCACATGTGTGTCTACGTGGTGTGTGTGCATGTGATGTGTATGTGTTCGTGTGTGTGTAGGTAACTTGTATCTTTCATGAACAGATCTTTAGATCCAGAAGATTAACGCTCAAGGAACTACATTTACAGAATCCCATCTGAGAAACCTCATCTGCAGCTGGACTTGATTTCAATGGTAAGATGCTGGACCTCAAGCTGATGCCCTAATGGGATGAAGTTCGGGAATCTCACAGGAAGGAAGGACTGCATCATTCTGTAGGTATAAAGAATGTAAATTGTTGCTAGAAGGGGAGTGTGGCAGATCTGATTTGCAAGATGGTCAGAACAATGTCTCCCATCCCAGAAGCTCTTCTCACACTGTGATGTTGACCTCCCTCCCAGCATGAGACGGTTCTGCATTTCTTCCCCTGGAATCCAGGCAGACTTGTGACTGCTGCTGAAATGACACTGTGGGACTTCCAAGCCTAGGCTGGAACAGGCAATACACAGCTTCTGTCTGGTCCTCTTGGAAGCTTGCTCGTGGATCTCCCAGAACTGTGGGGGATAAAACCACTGTTATTGTACCAAGCCACTCCATTTTGGGGTGATTTTATTATAAAGCAACATATAACTGATACAACTAGAAGAACAAATATACGAAGAGATTAATTCATTCAACTAACGTATTTGCCTGTCACACTTATAGGTGCTGAGGATACAGAAAAAATTAAAATCTCTGCCCTCACTGGGCTTACATTCTGGTGGGGGCAGAGACTGTAAACCAGTATATAATAGACACAGCATGTTAGATAGCGGCAAATGCCAAGGAGAAAATGCAAAGAAAGGGAACAGCAAGGGACGGCAAGGTTAGGTGAATAAATTACAATTTAAATAGAGTGGACTCCCCCAGGTGATATTTGAGTAAAGATCTAAAGCAAATAAAGGAGTGACTGACCCATATGTCTGTCTGTGGGAAGAGGATTCTTCGTAGAGAAAGGAGTAAGACTAGTCCCCTTGCAGGGGTGGAGAGCAGTGAGGCCAGGATGGCTGAGTGGCTGCAGTGAGGGGAGGAGCTGTAGGAGATGAGATCAGAGAGAATGGGGTGGGAGTGTTTTGCCTTCCAGGTTATTGTAAGGATTTATTTTATTTTAGATGGAGTCTCTGTCACCCAGGCTGGAGTGCAGTGGTCAGATCATAGCTCATTGCAGCCTTGAATTTCTGGGCTCAGGAGATCCTCCCACCTCAACCTCTGGAAATGCTGAGACCACAGGTGCACACCACCACGCCTGGCTTTAAGGTTTTTCCTCCCTCTTTCTTTTTTTGAGATAGGGTTTCACTTTATCATCCAGGCTGGAGTGTAGTGGTGCAGTCTTGGCTCACTGCAACCTCCACCCCCCGGGTTCAAATGATTCTCATGCCTCAGCCTCCCAAGTAGCTGTGATTACAGGCGCCCGACACCATGCCCAGATAAGTTTTGTATTTTTAGTAGAGATAGGGGTTCACCATGTTGGCCAGGCTGGTCTTGAACTCCTGACCTCAGGTGATCCGCCCGCTTCGGTCTCCTAAATTGCTGGGATTACAGGCGTGAGCCACCGTGCCCAGCCGAGCAGACAGATTTGTGGACAGATTGGACAAAGAAGGAGAGCACAACAGCGGAGTGAAGGATGACTCAGAGGTTTGTGGCCTGAGAGACTTGGAAGGATGGAGTTGTCATTTACTGTGATGAGGAGACTAAGAGGAGTGGGCCCGGGGGGATGTGTATGGAGTTCAGGTTGAGATATATTAAATCTGAGAGCCTTTTTTTTTTTTTTTTTTTTTTTTTTGAGATGGAGTTTCACTCGGTCGCCAGGCTGGAGTGCAATGGTGCAATCTCGGCTCACTACAATTTCCACCTCCTGGGTTCAAGCGATTATCCTGCCTCAGCCTCCCGAATAGCTGGGACTACAGGTGCGAACCACCACGCCCGGCTAATATTTGTACTTTTAGTAGTTATGGGGTTTCACCATGTTGGCGAGGATGGTCTCAACCTCTTGACCTCGTGATCTGGCCACCTTGGCCTCCTAAAGTGCTGGGATTACAGGCATGAGCCACCACGCCCAGCCCTGAGGGCCTTTTAGTCATCTGAGATGCCCAGGGTGTGCAGTACAGGAAAGAAGGGGGCTTGAGATACACATTTGGGATCAACGTGAGTGGCTAGTAATGAATGAAAACCGTGAGATTGAAGTTATCTAATCATTTAAAATGGAGGTTAGGCCTAGAGCTGACCTCAAGCCCAAAGTCCCTTCCAGAATGCTACGCTGCTTCTCCACCTCTCCTTGGGCATTCTGAGTTATTCTGAATTGGTAGATTCTGGGACGATGCCACAGAGCAGGAGTGGGGAAGGGATGAGGCTGGAAAGGCCAAATGGCCTAGATTCATGTGCCAGCTCCACTATGGTGGTTGTGGAGGATTAATTAATACATGTAAGACTGGCTTGCACATAGAATGGGCTCACAAATGCAGATTATCATCACCAACTCAGAATGACCTTCTTCATCAACACTAGCTGATACCACCATCAAGTTCAGAGGCTACTAAGTCTCCTTCAATCAAAAACCTTGAGGCTGAGCATGGTGGCTCATGCCTGTAATCCCAGCACTTTGGGAGGCCAAGGTAGGCAGATCACTTGAGGTCAGGAGTCTGACCTCAGACCAGCCTGGTCAATATGGTGACACTCCGTCTTTATTTACAGACAAAAAAAAAAAAGACCGGAGGTGGTGGTGTGTGCCTGTAATCCCAGGTACTCAGGAGGCTAAGGCAGGAGAATTGCTTGAACCTGGGAGGCAGAGGTTGCAATGAGCCGAAATCGCGCCACCGTACTCCAGCCTGGGTGACAGAGCGAGACTCTGAAAAAAACCAACCAACCACCCGAGCAAAAAAAGCACCTAATCAAATGAGGCCTATTCACGTCACTTTCACCCCAATCAAAATGCTGTGACATTCACCACTTGATGTACCAAACCCAGAGGTTACAAAAAGTGAAAGATGTGCTCAGCTTTTTTTCCAACAGACATTCGATCAACATCTTTTTAAAACCCACACCACACTGAGCCGCAACACAAGGCAGAAGTTATTTTAATCATCTTTCTCTCAAGGATCATTTCTCTTCTGCCGATCTGATTCTCCTACTTGACACTCTTCCCTTTAGTCAAGACCTACTTTTAACATATTTTGGGATTTATTTCAATATCCACAATTAACAGACTGCAGACAAACACAAAACAGCAACTCTTGAGACTGTAAAAATAGAAACCCAAACCATCTTCCTCCCCTGGAGATAGTACAGGCAGGAGACTGACTGCCTCTCTGTCCTACCTGGCAGGTCCTTGAAACCTCTGAATTATTCAGAATGACAAGCGCATATGGTGGTATAAAGCAGCATGTTATTACATTCAGGGGGGACAACTGGGGGATTAAAGTCAGAGTTTGGAATCTGGAGGGAGAGGAGACAAGCAGTCCACACTGGTGAGATAAACACAAACAAAATCAGGCAAGAGGCCGGTAGTATCACAATTCTGTAGGCACTAAACTTAGATATGGAAGTTTAGTAAAAAGTATCCTGGCCAACATGGTGAAACCCCACCTCTACTAAAAATACGAAAATTAGCTGGGCGTGGTGGCGTGCACCTGTAGTCCCAGCTACTCGGGAGGCCGAGGCAGGAGAATTGCTTGAACCCGGGAGGCAGAGGTTGCAGTGAGTCGAGATCGCGCCACTGCGCTCCAGCCTGGGCAACAAAGTGAGGCTGTTTCATAAAAAAAAAGAAAAAAGTAAACCCGGCCGGGCGCGGTGGCTCACGCCTGTAATCCCAGCACTTTGGGAGGCCGAGGTGGGTGGATCACGAGGTCAAGAGATCGAGACCATCCTGGTCAACATGGTGAAACCCCGTATCTACTAAAAATACAAAAATTATCTGGGAGTGGTGGCACGTGCCTGTAGTCCCAGCTACTCGGGAGGCTGAGGCAGGAGAATTGCTTGAACCCAGGAGGCGGAGGTTGTGGTGGGCCGAGATCACGCCATTGCACTCCAGCCTGGGTAACAAGAGCGAAACTCAAAAAAAAAAAAAAAAAAAGAAAAAAGTAAACCCAATTAAACAGAATTATCTGCATGGTGAGAATGCGGATTTTTTTTCTTCTTTTTGCTTATATTGTCTAAAATTTTTGCTATCATGAACTTTTTCCTTAGTTTTTCATTTCATATATATATATATATATATATATATATATAATTTTTTTTTTTTTTAAATATAAAGATGGGGTTTCACCATGTTAGTCAGGCTGGTCTTGAACTCCCCACCTCAGGTGATTCGCCCGCCTTGGCCTCCGAAGTGCTTGGATTACAGGCATGAGCCACCGTGCCCGGCCTTTTTTTTGAGATGGAGTCTCACTCTGTTGCCAAGGCTGGAGTGCGGTGGTGCGATCTCAGCTCACTGCCACCTCTGCCTCCCGGGTTCAAGTGATTCTCCTGCCTCAGCCTCCCAAGGTAGCTGGAATTATAGGCACCCAACTCCACGCCGGACTAATTTTTGTATTTTTTAGTAGACACGAGGTTTCACCATGTTGGCAAGGGGGACCTCAGGTATCCACCCACCTCATCCTCCCAAAGTGCTAGGATTACAGGCCGTTGAACCTGGCCTTCATTTTTTAATATATCTATTTTTAAAAAAAGAGCCAGGGTCTCACTATGTTGCCCAGGCTCGTCTTGATTTCCTGGGTTCAAGTGATTTTTCCATCTTGGCCTCACAAAGTCTGGCATTACAGGCATGCGCCACCACACCTGGCCAAGTTGTTTAGTTCAAATGTGCTCAAGAGAAGCAGACACAGAGACTGAGGGCTCTGAAGCCTGGACACCTGGTTCTTAGCCAAGAAATCGGGTGATGTTGTGTAAGTTATCTACCCTCTTTACATCCCGCACACTGATCTATGCTTAAAAAACTGAGATGGGCAGGGAGTGGTGGCTCATGCCTGTAATCCCAGCATTTTGGGAGGCTGAGGCAGGAGGAGCACCTGAGCCCAGGACTTCAGGACCAGCCTGGGCAACACAGTGAGACCCTGTCTCTATTTTTTAAAAAAGACGAAGGCCAGGTGCAGTGGCAGGTGGATCATGAGGTCAGGAGTTCGAGACCAGCCTGGCCAACATGGTGAAACCCTGTCTCTACTAGAAATACAAAAATTAGTCGGGCATAGTGGCAGATGCCTGTAATCCCAGCTACTTGGGAGGCTGAGGCAGGAGAAGCGCTTGAATCCAGGAGGCAGAGGTTGCAGTGAGCCAAGACCGAGTCATTGCATTCCAGCCTGGGCGAAAGAGTGAGACTCTGTCTCAAAAAAGAAGAAAAAAATCCCACTAGACTAGAGCTGCGGTGGCTCAGTTCAGTTGTCCTGGAGCTTGCGAAGGCAAGGCTATGTGTTTGAGGCCAGCCTGGGCAACAGAGAGAGCTCTCATCCATTTAAAAAAAAAAAGGGGTCGGGTGCAGTGGCTCATGCCTGTAATCCCAGCACTTTGGGAGGCTGAGGTGGGTGGATCACCAGGTCAGGAGATGGAGACCATCCTGGCCAACATGGTGAAACCCCGTCTCTACTAAAAAAAAACAAAAAAAATTAGCTGGGCGTGGTGGCGCACACCTGTAGTCCTAGCTACTTGGGAGACTGAGGCAGAATTGCGTGAACCAAGGAGGCGGAGATTACAGTGAGCCGAGTCGCACCACTGCACTACAGCCTGGGTGACAGTGTGAGACTCTGTCTCAACAAAAAAATGTAACTGGCCGGGCGCGGTGGCTCACGCCTGTAATCCCAGCACTTTGGGAGGCCAAGGCGGGTGGATCACGAGGTCAAGAGATCGAGACCACCTGGTCAACATGGTGAAACCCCGTCTCTACTAAAAATACAAAAATTAGCTGGGCATGGTGGCACGTGCCTGTAGTCCCAGCTACTCGGGAGGCTGAGGCAGGAGAATTGCTTGAATCCAGGAGGCGGAGGTTGCGGTGAGCCGAGGTCGCGCCATTGCACTCCAGCCTGGGTAACAAGAGCGAAACTCCGTCTCAAAAAAAAAAAAAAAGAAAAGTAACTGACACTTGATATTAACATCACGCTCTTCTAAAAAAAATAAATAAAAATTAAAAAACAATCCTAGAATAATAGTATTGCCTTCCTAGATGATGAAACCCTAAATGTCAATGCCTCGAAGCACCTGGCGTGCAGGCAATGCTGTCTCAGTGCTTGCTATTATTATTGCTATTTGCTGTTCTTAACACGAGCTGATAGAAATGGTTGCCTGAACTGGAGAGCCTAAGAAAAATGCCAATAAAATGAGTTGGATTTCAGGAAGAATCTTGAAGGTCTGGGAAGATACTTGAGATAAGGCAGGGAAACTCAAGAACGGCGGAAGACTGAATGTGACCAAGCTTACCCCTCAAATCAGCAAACAGTGAAATGAGAACCAAATGTAGTATTGAGATTGACACGAAGGAGAAAGTTTTCTTTTAAAAATAGCAACTCCTAATTGGAACCAGGCAAGATAATTCACCACATGCAAACTCATTTGGCTCTTGTTTGCCCACCCACCCTGTCCCTTTTTTTTTTCCACAAAAAAGAATAGACTCGAAGAAGATTTCTTCTGAATGTGTATCACCATTTATTGTAGTTTGCGTTAGGAACTGAACAGAGGACATTGTCTGTGGAGGGGGAAAAAAGGAAAAGAAAAAAGAAAGTATGTTTTTTAATAGACTTAATTTCTTCAAAAACACTTTATGGTTTCAAATCCTTTTTTACCCCAAAGGAAATTCAAGAATTCAAGTATGTTAAGTAGGGAGCAGTAATACAAAAAGTCTTACACTTGTGTGCGCGTGTGGCTGTGTTTGTCTGTGTGTGTTGAAACTGGCAGCCTACTCCCACATCCCTGCACCCTCTTTTGCTTTGGTAAGGCCAAACACATCATACATATGACCCTGCTTCAAACTCACATACCCAAGGGTTGAGGAATTCAATTACCTCCAGAGGATAACTGTAAAGGTTTCGAACTGTCATGTAGCATTAAAAAAAAAAACAAACCCAACCCTCATCTCCCCAAAATACCATAAGTCCCGTAAGTCCTGATACAATTACACCCCTTAGATTTTGCTGCAACTGCTCCTCAGATTCCTAAGAGAGGGCTTATTATAAGGAACAGTGCAGCAAGATTTTCTTTATTTTGTTTAGAATAAAAAAATCTTAAAGGGACGTTTCAAAAGAAAAAAAAAACTGAAATTCAAATTCTGAAAATATCTTGCCTTTTTTATTAATCATGTCATCTAACACCAATTAAAAAAACAAATATGTGAATATGATATAAAAATACGATCCCAGGATTAACACTTGGTAGCGGGCACAGTTATCTCACAGAATATATGTTTGGAGGGCGAGGGAAAGGAGTTTATTTTTGTTTCTGCTTCTCTTAAAAAAATCCACAGCAGTGCAAGTACGGTCAGGAGTGGGGAAGAGGGGAGAAAAGATTCTTTAGCAGCAAAATGTCCACGGTTCTCTAATCACAATCAAATCAACGGATATTGGATTAAAAAAGAATTCATGAAGGGATGCTGCCCAGACCCATTAGCCATCACTAAAAGACTTCCGTTGCCCCAAACTGTGACATACGAAGGACGTGCTTTATTACACACGCAACCATGAAACTTGTCCCTTAAGCTTTTGACCGTGTTTGTCACTTAAATATATGTACAGGAATCGGGCTCTTCTTCTCATCCATGTCCTTTCAGGTCTCAGCGTTTGCTGGCTCTGGGTGGGCCTGGGGTGGTTTGCCGTATTTGGCCTCCAACACGGGAACGGCAGCTTTGCCGTGGCCGCTGCTTCTGCTCACCTCGTCGGCCTTGGCTGTGTCTAGCAGAGGGTGGGTGGTGGGGACGGTTTAGTGATCGCTGTTCTGTTTCTCTCTCATCCACGCCTGAATCTGCTCTTTCAGTTCTGGCACTGAGAAAAGAAAAAAAAGGAGGATTAATGCCCCAGATGGGAGGGCTCTTCCTGAGAGAGGATGCTTGTCGCTCTGTATAAATGGGAAGAAAAGGCCATTCATTCCTTCATTGAGCCGGAGATGGCAGAGGAATGGGGCATGAGAGGGAAGGACTGCAGGGAAAAAGGGCCAAGTGTGTTTTGGGTCTTTTCTACAGGGTGTCATAAACCAGGTAGTTTCTGGATTTAATAAATTTCCCTTCTGTTTCATCTCCGAGATGCGGCTTGGGCTTTGTCTCCTGGCACTGACGCCAGTGCTGCACCTCAGACCGTGTCCTCCTCTACCTGGCTCCAGCATGCTCTCTGTCAGCGTCTGCCGGTTGAAGGGGTCCGTGGGGGAGTTAAGCAGGTGCCGCAGGATGATGGCCCGGTCCATGATGGTGCCGGAGGGCAGTCGCACGGGGTCAGTCATGAGGGTGTCCATCAGAGGGTCTGCAGGGACAAAGCAAAGCAGACTCTTAGCTAATAAAAGAGCCCAGAGCTGAAAAAGAAAACAAAGCCCCTTCTCCCAGCGAAAAATCCACCCAAAGGAACAGCAATCAAAGGGCCCCTGTGAGGCCCCCAGGTTTAAAAGGAAATCAGCCTTCAAGAAAGGGATATACACTGCCTTTTGTAGAGGGGAAGGCATTCCTTTGTAGCTACTGCTGGGGGGAGGGAACAGAGAAGAAAGACCCTGGGACAGACCCAGCAGCAGGCCCCACAGGCTCTGTGGTGAGGACACAGGCTGGAATCCTTTGTCTTAGGACTTCTTGGAATTCTTTGAAAATGTGAATCCTCACTTGCAAAGGCAGCCCTGCCCTTACAATCTTCAGGGTTGTTATCTGGTTTTAACACAGGCTAAGGATGTTTCTTCCTCTCAATTTACAATATGAGCTAAAAATAGGCAAATGTAATTTAAGACAGATGGTCTCAAAAAGCAGCTCCAGCACACCATTAAAAAATTAATAGCACAGGACGCCCTCTTGTAATGTTATCGATTTCCAGTTAACTCAAAAGAAATCAGCATGAAAAAGACAAGTCCACTTGCCTCTGAACTCGTCAGGAGCGTCGCTGTAGTCGATCTCTGCGCGTGCGTTCTTGGCCACTATCTCCTCCACTTTCTCAGCAAGCAGCTTAAATTTTTCTATCGCTATTGTAGATTTGATCCCTGCCTTCCGCATCTTTGAAATAACTTCTTCAAACAATTCCTTACTGTAGGATCTCTGCAAAGGGGGAACAGCAACGTGAGACGTAAATGTATTTGAGGTGGAAAAAAGCAAGCTGCAGAAAATATCCAAAGTATGATCCATTTGTGGATTTTTCCTCTCTAAAAAAGCCCTAAAATTACATGTGCTTATATATATCCCAGTCTTTATGCATTTATAGCCACGTAAAAGTATGCACTTTTTATGCTTACAAATGCATAAAGACTGGAATAATTTGTGCCAAACTGTACGAGGTCACTCCCTCTGGGGAGGGCTGCGGGATTAAGGCAGATGGGATTTTTTTTTGAATTTTTACAGCTAGCATGCATTTCTGTTACAGTTTAAACATTAAAAAGAGAAGGAAATCTAGTCTATTTCAGTCCTTGTGGGGCACTGTGCCCTAGCAGCCTATAAGAAAGAGGAGGTGAAAATTTCAGCTCTCTTCCACAAAGGTAAGCGTGGTGAAAACAATGCAATATTGTTCATATCTTTGTTGAGAAGGAAGAGCTTTCTCCTGTTCACTTTCAAGCCTCCTTCAAGCTCATTTAGTTCAGCACTAGCACATGTCAGGCGCTCCATGGACGTCACACCACCCCGATGAGCCAATGAATAGGCCTGGGAGCAGACACGATTTATGTCCCCAGGAAGGGAAGACATGGAGTGGAGGACAGGCGCTCACCACGGACCCAGACAAACCTAAACTTCAGTTCCGGCTCTACCAGCTACCAGCTGTGTGGTCTCAGGCAAATCTGAACTCTCCCAAGCCCAGGTTCTTTGAGTGTGAAATGTGCAGAGTAACATCTACCTCGCAGGTGTCTAATTCATAAAAATCACTGCCATGCCAAATAGCAAAGTATGTTGTATTTTGTATTTATAGTAAAACATATATGGCAAAAACACTGGCCACTTGCTTAGTGATGACATACATTTGTATTTGCATCACCATCACTACACAAGCGGCCAGTGTTTTTCTCATATATGTTTTACTATAAATAAATAAATAAATAAATATTTTGAAACACAATCTCATTCTGCCGCTCAGGCTGGAGGGCAGTAGTGCAATCATGGCTCACCGCAGCCTCAAACTCCTAGGCTCAAGCAATCCTCTCACCTTAGCCACCCAAGTAGCTGGGATTACAGGTGCATGCCACTATACCCGGTTAATTTTAATTTTAATTTTTGAGGTGGCGTCTTGCTTTGTCATCCAGGATGCAGTGCAGTGGCATGATCTTGGCTCACTTAAGCCTCCACCTCCTGGGTTCAAGCGATTCTCCTGTCTCAGCCTCCCAAGTAGCTGGAATTACAGGTGTGAGCTACCATGCCTGGCTAATTTTTTTCTTTTCAAAGAAGGCAATTATGAATAATTTTTTTCTATTTTTAGTAGAGACAAGGTTAACCATGTTGGCCAGGCTGGTCTCAAACTCCTGGCCTCAGGTGATCTGCCCGACTCGGCTTCCCAAAGTGCTGGAATTACAGGAATGAGCCATTGCGCCTGGCCTACACCTCTTTTCTTTATGAAATACCTAACCTCGGGTATTTCTGTATAGTGATGCAATGGACTAATACAAGAATATCTGCAAATCATTTATCCAATGATACATGTATCATCTGCTATCACCTAGCATCCAGAATACATAAAGAACTCTTCCAACTCAACAATAAAAACACAAACAACCCAATTAAAAAATGGGCAAAGGCCGGGCGCGGTGGCTCACACCTGTAATCCCAGCACTTTGGGAGGCCGAGGCGGGCGGATCACGAGGTCAAGAGATCGGGACCATCCCGGCCAACATGGTGTGAAACCCCGTCTCTACTAAAGATACAAAAAAATTAGCTGGGCATGGTGGCGCACGCCTGTAGTCCCAGCTACTTGGGAGGCTGAGGCAGGAGAGTTGCTTGAACCCTGGCGGCGGAGGTTGCAGTGAGCCGAGGTGGCACCACTGCACTCCAGCCTGGTGCCTGGTGAGGGAGTGAGACTCTGTCTCAAAAAAAAAAAAAAAAAAAAAAAAAAAAAAAAAAAAAAAAAAAAAAAAAAAAAAAAAAAAAAAAAAAAAAAAAAAAAAAAAAAAAAAAAAAAAAAAAAAAAGGGCAAAGAACATGAATAGAAATTGCTCCCAAGAAAATATAAAAATGGCCAGCAAGCACTTGAAAAGGTGTTCAACGGTATTTGTCACTAGGGAAATACAAATCAAAACCACAATGAAATACTACTTCACTCCCACTAGGATGGGTATGTAAGAAACAAAAGCAAATTAACATGCGCTAATGAGGATGTAAAGAAATTTAAACTTCATGATGGAAAGAATATAAAGTAAACAAAAGAAAAAAAAAAGAGAAAGAATGGAAATTTAAACCTTATACATTGCCAGTGGGAATGTCAAATGTGTAGCAGCTGTAGAAAACACTCTGGCAGTCCCTCAAACAGTTAAACATGGAATTTCCACATGACCGAACAATTCCACTCCTAAGTATATACCCAAAATAACTGGAAACAGGTGTTTAAATACTTTTACATGAATGTTCATAGCAGCACTATTTACAACAGCCAAAGGGTGGAGACAACCCAAATGTCTATCAATGGATGGGGATAAACAAATGGTGGTATATCCATACAGTGAAATATTATCCAGCCATGAAAAGGAATGAAATATTGATATATTCTATAACACAAATGAACCTTGAAACATGATGCTACATGGAAGAAGCCAGACATAAAACGTTACACACTGTATAAGCCCATTTATATGAAATATCCAGAATAGTGGAATAGGTAAATCTAAAAACAGGGAAAGAGAGATAGAAAGCAGATTTGCAGCTGCCAGGGGCTGGAGCAAGGGAGTACATACAGGCAGTGATGCTTTACGGATATGGGTTTTCCTTTTGGGGTGATGCATGTTTTGGAACAAGGTGGAGGTGGTGGCTGCACAACACTGTGACTGGACTACATGCCACCAAATGGTCCACTTTCAGATGGTTAATTTTATGTTATATATGAATTTTACCTCAATAAAGAAGAAAAAATTAAACAAGAAAATGAAGCACTAACTGTGTGAGATGCAGACTCATATTCTGGTGGGTTGCAGGAGGGAGCAATTAACTTAGGACTGACTGCACGGGAGAAGTGTGGCTATGATGGGATTTTTATTTTTTTATTTTCTGGAGTAGATGCTGAATCTTTTTTATTTTTTAACGGAAAACAGTGTTAACAAGACACTGCTCCATGGACAACAGATATGCGGCCTGTCCACGGAACAGGCATCTGCCCATAAAGGCGCAGTCTGGGTCACTTTAATTTCTCCCTGTCCTGGTCCTCTTGGCTCCTGGGACCAATGTGGTATCCCACTTCTCTGGGGTGGAGCCCTCACATTCCTGAGCATCGGGCTCAGTGGCTCTTTATCCAGCCAACTTTCTGTTAGCCTTCTGGACATGGGTCTTCAGCCTACTCTTGGTATAGAGGGAGAGAAGCCTCTCCATTTCTTTACCTGCAAAGCTGTCATTTTCTTCTTCCTTTGTCTTCCCAGGAAAACAAGACATACCAAACCAAACCAAAGCAAACTAAGATACTGCTGCCTCCAGAGGAGAAGACGCAATTATACACCCTCTTCCCCAGTGCCTGCCAGTCACCCATCCTCTGCACGTACTGCCCCCTGCCCCACCAAAACTCTCTTCTAAAACAATTCGGTAAGCAGGCCCCTAATCAGCTTATGGCCAATATAAACAGAAAATACCCAACAATCAGCATAAACACCATACTTTGAAAGAAAGCACAAACACTTCTTTTTTTTTTTTTTTTTGAGATGGAGTTTCGCTCTTGTTGCCCAGGCTGGAGCACAGTGGTTCGATCTTGGCTTACTGTAACCTCCGCCTCCCAGGTTCAAGCGATTCTCCTGCCTCAGCCTCCCTAGCTGGGATTACAGGAGCCCATCACTACGCCCGGCTAAGTTTTTGTATTTTTAGTAGAAATGGGGTTTCACCACGTTGGCCAGGATGGTCTCAAACTCCTGACCTCGGGTGATCTGCCTGCCTCGACCTCCCAAAGTGCTGGGATTACAGGCCTGAGCCACTGTGCCTGGCCCAACACTTCTTGTTTTTTGTTTTTTTTTGAGATGGAGTCTTGCTCTGTTGCCAGGGTGGAGTGCAGTGGCGCAATCTCGGCTCACTGCAACCTCCGCCTCCTGGGTTCAAGCAATTCTTCCGCCTCAGCCTCCCGATTAACTGGGACAACAGGCAAGTGCCACCATGCCTGGCTATTTTTTTGTATTTTTAGGAGAGATGGGGTTTCACTATGTTGGCCAGGATGGTCTCGATCTCTTGACCTCATGATCTGCCCGCCTCGGCCTCCCAAAGTGCTGGGATTACAGGCGTGAGCCACCGTGCCCGGCCCCAATACTTCTTAAAATATGCTTTTCTCTCCATGTCTCACTGGCATGTGTGTGTTTGTTTCACGAGTCTGGAAGAACAGGGCCATTTAGACATACAAGGACCCTTGTGTGCCTGGGCCAGAAATTGCTATGACTCAAGCCAGGTGCCACCAGAGGCCACCATCATAATCCAAGGCATGACCAGGCGGTGAAATGTGTTGTTGGTCACCAAGGAAAGGCTGCTCAAAGCATTCCTGTGCCACCCACTTGCTTTGCATCACCTCACTGGGCATGCTGTGCCCACCCACACAGAAACCTGTGTGTTCCGTCAAACACTGGTAATGTGGCAGCCGCAGCAAAACCGCCCTGGAGTGGGTGCACACTAGACAGCTCTTCCAAGCCTCTCTCCAGTACCGACGAAAGAGCCCCAGCGGCTTTTCACACCGACCTCCAGCTGGGCTGGAGACTCCAGCTACAGTCAGCTGTGGACCCCACCTCAACAGGTACATGCTTTCCTTTCCTTTCCCTCACTGCAGACTATGACTTACCTTCTGTTTAAAATCTGAGCAGTATTATATAGTCGGGGGCTAGAAAAACTGTGTGTGTGTGTGCACATGTGCGCAGTGGCCGGATCTTGGCTCACTACAACCTCTGCCTCCCAGGTTCAAGTGATTCTTCTGCCTCAGCTTCCTTAGTAGCTGGGACTACAGGTGCTCACTACCACGTCCGGCTAATTTTTGTACTTTTAGTAGAGACAGGGTTTCACCATGTTGGCCAGGCTGGTCTTGAACTCCAGACCTCATGATCTGCCCACCTCGGCCTCCCAAAGTGCTGGGATTACAGGTGTAAGCCACTGTGCTCAGCCGAAAAGCAGTATATATTTTAATGTCTCCTACAAGTAACTAGAATTTCCTAACCCTCTTACTGACCACTACTTTTTATGAAAAAACTCCTTTAGACATACAGTCATGTGTCGCTGAGAAACGTCGTTAGGCAAATTTGTTGTTGTGTAAACATCATAGAATTTACTTACACAAACGTAGATGGTGTGGCCTACACCACATCGAGGCTCTATGGTATGGCCTGTTGTTCCTAGGCTACACACCTGCACGGTGTGGGACTCACCGAATCCTATCGGCAGTTGTAACACAATGGTGAGTATTTTAAACATAGAAAAGGTACGGTGAAAATATGGTATTGTAATATTGTGGTATCACGTGGTCTTTGTGGCCCATCAATGACAGAAACAGGACGTGACAGTGTATTTTTTTCCACGGCAGATTCTTTGTCAAGACCACTTCCTCTGCTACGACAGCCAAAAGCACCTACATATGTGAGTTATAGCTCAATAAAGCTGTCATCAAAAAAAAAAGTACCTACAATGCTTTTTTTTTTTTTTTTTTTTTTTTTTTTTTTTTTTTTTGAGACAGAGTTTCACTCTTGTTACCCAGGCTGGAGTACAATGGCGTGATCTCGGCTCACTGCAACCACAGGCACGTGCCACCATGCCCAGCTAATTTTTGTATTTTTAGTAGAGACGGGGTTTCACCATGTTGACCAGGATGGTCTCGATCTCTCGACCTCGTGATCCACCCGCCTCGGCCTCCCAAAGTGCTGGGATTACAGGCGTGAGCCACCGCGCCCGGCCCCTACAATACTTTTATTGTAATATTATTCCTTTGGACGGAGTCTTGCCCTGTTGCCCAGGCTGGAGTGCAATGGCGCCACCTAGGCTCACTGCAACCTCTGCCTCCCAGGTTCAAGTGATCCTCCTTCCTCAGCCTCCCGAGTAGCTGAGATTAACACACGCACACCACCACGCCCGGTGTGCATGTGTAATCCCAGCTACTTGGGAGGGTTTTTTTTTTATTATCTTTAGTAGAGACAGGGTTTCATCATGTTGACCAGGCTGGTCTTGAACTCCTGACCTTGTGATCTGCCTGTGTTGGCCTCCCAAAGTGCTGGGATTACAGATGTGAGCCACTGCACCTGGCCTACTTATTTATTTATTGAGACTGGATCTCATTCTCTCGCCCATGCTAGAGTGTGACGGTGCAATCACGGCTCACTGCAGCCTGGCCTCAGGCAATCCTCCCGCCTTGGCCTCCCAGAGTGTTGGGATTATAGGCCTGAGCCACTGTGCCCAGCCCAAATCTGCTCTTTCCACTCAAAGGAAAACAACCCATTCATCTTCATTTACAACAGAAGCGTTCCCTGGCCACTGTGGTTATTATCTCCAATTACTTACTAAAAACTTCTCAAACCACAATTTGTATCATCTGCCTTCATTTCAAGTAGGGAAAATCCAGGGACGGGTGGATATGTAATTGCACGGAATCTGCCAGTAAACTCACAGAGAGGCCAACTCAAATTGCCCAGTTCAGCAGCCCAAATCCAGACTCCCGGTGACATGGAGCACTGACCTGGTCATCAGCAATGGCTTTCGCGAACCGAGCACAGTCCAGCTGCAAGTAAATATCCGTCAGTTGGTCCAACAGCTTCTTTGGTTCAAAGCCGTATTTCTCAGGGTTTTCAACTTTCAGGTCACGGCACTTGGGGCCACAGAGCTGCTGAAGATTAAAGTTCAGCATTGCAGCCAATCGGGGTCCAAGTTCCTAGGAAATCACAGGATAATAGGACAATTCATGCCGTTGAGACAAGTGAAAAGGACCAAAAACTCCCATTTCAGTGGAGGGATGGGAATTGGCTGGATTAATCTTCAAAGAATCCTTACATGTGCTGTTTATCATAAGCTGAAGAAAGACAAGACAACATTATATTCCAACTTTCCTCCCCATTTCTGATCTGATAATTCTAATACTTAAGGGAATGCTGCAGGCTGATGAAATATGTATTTATAAATCCCCAAAAAAGCCAACCTTTTCTTTAAATTCCTGCTTTTAATTTAAAAAAATTATCACTCCAAATTCATTAAGAAACAAGTAAAAAAGAGCAAATTATACAAATCTCACCATCATCTGAGCCAAAAAATATTTGAGTCAGCTCCTCCATCAATATTTCATAAAATTTTTCCCCATAAATGTCAAAAGCCCCTCGTAGTTCGGTCTGTGCCACTTATGTACTTATCACATACAAATAACAAAGTAATGCAAGGAAAGAAGAGAAAACTTATGCCTTAAATAGTTTTAAATCTAGCCAGTGAGACAAGAGTAAACAGAACACTTGGAAAATAATAATAATCTGTGCAGTAATCTCACAAGATGACCCAGTACACACTGCAGTTGGGCACACGTGGCTTTAAGCAAACCTGAAACAGGAAGACATGGCTTAGAGAGCATTAAACACTGGCCATAAGAGGGAGTCATGAAAGCTTTCCTTTAAGTCACAAGGTTTTCATGAAATCTAATAACTGGATTTATACAAATTCAACATATGCTTAGCTTTTCAAGAATTTCGTTTTGCAAAGATACTGTATTTCATTGTTGAGAAGTTGTGAAATGAAGGAGTAATAATAGGACAGAGTTGGTCATTTTTTTTTAAGTAGGAGAGATCTGAGCTGGTCAGTAAAGAATGTGAAAATGTAAACCTTAAAGGTTTGCAAAATGGAATTGCCTTTACACTTTGTCTGTGTAGACCAGCTAGTAAATAGTGTAGTAAAGAAAATGAAAACATCACAGTGGGCGCAGGCACAAGACTGGGGCAAAAGAACAGGGTTACCATGTATAGATGGCTCAGGTCTATCAGCAGGCCTTAAAATATATTTATTTATTCATTTATTATTCTTTGAGACTGAGTCTTGCTCTGTCACCCAGGCTGCTGTGGTGTGATCTCGGCTCACTGTAATCTCCGCCTCCTGGGTTCAAGTGATTCTTCTGCCTCAGGTTCTCAAGTAGCTGGGATTACAGGTATGCACCATCATTTCTGGCTAATTTTTGTATTTTTAGTAGAGACGGGGTTTCACCATGTTGGCCAGGCTGGTTTCAAACCCCTGACCTCAGGGGATCCACCTGCCTCAGCCTCCCAAAGTGCTGGGATTACACACATGAGCCACTGTGCCCGGCCTTACGCCAGGTACTTCTTCTTTTTTTTTTTTTTTTTTTTTT